>JAVSBU010164409.1:0-12527 GCA_033118015.1 Loricariichthys derbyi
GAATATACGTCCTACAGCTAGAATGATAGGAATCAAACAAAGATGGCCACTGCCAAACGACCCTTTCAAAATAAAAGTCTTCGCCTTTATTTAAATGTATAGACTGACGTGGTCTCTCGTGTAAGTGACGTTACAGATAAATATTAAAGTTAATATTTTATATTAATATTTTTTGAAAATCCGCAAAACAGCGAGTCCACGATAAACAAATTGCGAAGTAGCGAGGGAACACTGTACTGCCCGAGTCATTTAAAGCCTGGAGGTTTAAAATGATCTGATTACTCATGCATGTATACTCATTGATCAGATCACTGACAAAATCTGATTTTCTGCATTAAACAGATTATAAAGTAAATTCTAACGATATAACTGAATTCGAATGGTTCATTCAGTTTTACTGCTACAAGTGTAGAAAACCAAGCACTCACCCATGCATTGTGCCTTTATATACATTTTTGGGAGAAGCAGTGAATTCAAAGTGTTATTATAAAAGGATGCCACTGTGCAGCTGTTTCAATTTGACTGTATCATGTTTTTTGATGTCATGAATACTGACATCATGTAAAACATGTTGTGACAGATTTTGTAGCCTGACTCCATCTGGCATCAACAAGACTAAAAGCGTTAATTGCACCCCCTGCTATTTAAAACCCTTGTCTGAAACAGTCGAGTCCACACACTTTGTCTGTGTACCAAGTTCAAACTTTGATGTGAAGAGTGCCACTTTTGACTGTGTGGTTGCTTTAAAGTTGGTGCTCATCTTCACACACTTGGTTTAAGCCTGGAATAAACCTGGACCTTAACCCATAAGAACGCAGACCCAGTTCACCTTAAAGGAAAATTATGAGGGATATAAAACAGATCACAGAGAACACACTTCTGATTTTTTTATATTTATGAGTTAACATTAAGGGTATAGCTGTAAAAGGAAATGTCCAACCCTTTCAAAGTGGTTGTGACACTAATATATAAAACTGTGAGCCTTTATGGGTTAATGTAACCCATACGCAGGGCTTTCAAATTGTTTTGGAGTAGAAGGGTTGCATGCCAAAGTTTCAGCGCCTTATTATAAGTCATGAGTGACACCTAGTGGGAAATATATGAATTACGCTACTTTAAAAAGTAGATGGCACAGAGTGGTGGAGTAGGTGGAAAATTCGCCTGCTACCAACATAATTTGAAAGCCCTGTATACACCACCTGCCTTGGTTTTGGGAGGTCGGATGTAACAAAATGTAGGAAGCCAAACGTTGTAACTCTGGACTCTATAGCTGTGTGGCACCTAAACTTGTTACACCACAGAACCACTTCAACTGCAAAAGAACTGTCAATCATCTATAAATGAACAAAGCAGGTGAATAGGAAGTGAGCTTTATTAATCACCAACAATCTACTGTTCAAGAATACGGACAGGATTTGTTCCAGCTTCAAACTAACGGCACGTCACGTGAATTTGGGAAATTTCAAAAGAACCATAAACCCAAAAAGACAATGCGATTTACCTCCACCTCCACCATCCTAGCATGACCTGGATGTAGGTTAATACTGAACCACACTCTAATCGGTCTGTGTTTTGTTATGCTTTATAATCCATATAAACAAATAAAAGTATATATTTCCTATCTAACACTACCTAAGCCGATTAAACATCAGCCTCACATTTCAATCACTTCTGAAATGTCTGAATTAATCACTAATGCACTAGCAAACGCTTTTCTGCGTCAGTAAGGTCAATGCACTATAAAGCAAATCTTAACAAGAAACAGGCTACGCTCACATTGCAGGTAAATGTGACAAAAAACATTTTTCACTGGAATCTGACATTTTAAATATATAGAGTTGGGATAATAGTACAAAGTAATGAATTACAGTAATTTAATAACTTTGTAATAATGTTACACAATACACTGAATGATTAATGAATAAAACTACCTGTCATTTGTTTGAGTGAAAAATAATTATTCCCAAATAATTTACACCAAAACCTCTATATATTAGTCATTTTTGAGCCTGTATATGTACTTTTCACATGCACCTACTACTAGCGACGGCAGAGCAAAGATTTCTGAAGCTTTGAAAGATTCAGCGTTTTGCAGCATTCAAAGACCACCATAGTGACACCTGCTGGCCAGATTTGTGGAACCGCCTCAGGAAAACCAGAAAAAAACAGGAATATAATGATTAGAAAATTAATACTTTTTTTTTTTTTTAGAAATAAGACTATTGGCTATTATGCTTAAACTTAATATGCATTTCAGGGAGTAACTGTGATGTAAAGTAATCAATAATAGGATTAATTTTTCCCAAGAAGTAATAAGTAGAGTAATTAGTGAGACTGCCTATGGCAATCACACTATTGTTATCTGAAGGTCATCTATCTTCTTATTCAGCCGTTTTTTGACACGTAATATCGCCCGCAGTTTTCGAGATATCGACACGGGACAAACACCAAAACGTGCAGAATTCTCAGGAGATGGTTGCTTGTATACAGATAAGAAATTGCTTGTCGCATTTACGCGCTAAGCACGAAAACATGAGACAAATTTCCCATTGACTTAACATTACAACTTCGGACGGCCATAATTCTAACAATTTTTGAGCTATAAACATCAAATTCGGCATGCATGGACCGTGGGGCACCCTGTCACACACTCTGATCGGGCACTCCGGTCACTTTTTACCACGCCCACAATTTCCAGCCATAGGAAGCCCATTGAGCACAATGTTATTTGGCTGTTTTTTGACGCTTCATTTCGCCCTCAGTTTGAGATATCGACACGGGACAAACACAGAAACGTGCAGAATTCTCAGGACATGGATGCGTGTACAAAGCTAAGAATTCCCACATCACATTCGCGCACTATGCATGAAAACGCGATAAAAATTTCCCACTGACTTAACATTACAGCCGACGTCCGAAACTCGGACTCTTTTTGAGCTAGAAACATGAAAATCGGCATGCATGGTCCGGGGAGCAACCTGACCTGGCACTTGCATTGTGGCAATCACACTCGCATTTTCTGCAGGAAATGCACCTCTCTAGTTCCATTTCTAATACATTACTTTTTTTGAGTAACTTCCCAAACACACTTAACGTCATATATGGTCCTGAAATTAAAATGCAATTCGATGCAAAACAAGATAATTAGTGATATCATATATACTGATGCAGACAGTGCCTGGTTAATGTGTCTGGCTCTTTTTGCTGGTGTTTAATTGGGTGACTTAAGATCAGTGCAAGAATCCCTAATGGTGGTGGTGCAGTGCTTAGCAGTCACCTCACAGCTCCAGAGACCAAGGTTCGAGTCCCAGCATGGCCGCTGCCTCTATGGTGTTTGCATGCTATTATTAAATCAGTACATGTTTTAATAAAGTTGACATCTTTAGTGTTTATTGCGAGTGACTGTGCATTTTGGCCCAGCGCTGGATTGCTGCCCCCTGCTAATAACATGCATTATGGTGTATATAATGGCTTGGTGCTTGTGTGGGCCAAAAGCACCACCGTACAAACATGGTTTTACTCCTGGTGGAGCTTTCCGGTCATCTCGGGCATCGTACAGCTACAATAGGTTATACCTGAGGGAGGAGAGACTGGTCTAGGTATCATCCTCCAGAAGTGCAACACCTACTGATGGACTGGTGTTCCATTTAGGGCACGTTTCCCTCTAATCACAGTGAATGGCTGACGCCCATTTCTGAGCCTGACCAAGAAAATCCTGGTTAGATCTACCTAGTGCTCTAGCTGTCCCATAATATTCCATTTGAGTCTGAACCTGAGACAAATGTGTCATTAGTGGAATTTACTCACACGTAATTGCACATTTAGGGCACATACTTGGCTCATTTGTACACAATGCCTGAGAAAAGATGTCTCATTAAAATGATTATTCCGCTGAATATATTCCAGTGAATATTTAAAATCCTCCAATCAGACGGCTGTATTTGCATTTACACTTATGGCATTTAGCAGACGTCCTTATCCAGAGCGACGTGCACTGTATACTGTCTTAGAATCCAAATACTTGTGGGTTAAGGGTCTTGCTCAAGGGCCCAACAGTGGCAGGTTGGCAGAGGTGGGATTTGAACCATGGACCATAATAACCGCTAGGCTACCATAGTCACCATAATCCCACAGCCAGGTTATATTGCTTTAATTAACGTATTTGGGCTGTTTTATGGGCTATAAAACGTCTCAATTGGTATTTTTGTTGTCTCTGAATATGGAAAGAGTAGCACAGCGGTGTTAGCATGGTCCCCTCACAGCTTTGAGATCTCTGGTTCGATCCCGACTGTAGGGCTCCATCCGTGTGAAGTTTGCATGTTCTCCCTGTGTCCACATGGGTTTTCTCTGGGTATTCTGGTTAGGTTAACTGGTGTGTCCAAAGTGCTTTGTGAGTGGCACCCAGTCTAGGGTTATTCCTGCCTTGCACCCCGTGTTACCAGCTAGACAATGAATGAATGAATATGGAAATGTAAAGACTAGATAAGACACCACAGATTATTATAAAGCCCAAAATTCAAGGTTTGGCCACGACAAAGTGTTTGAACGAGATCCTGCTGCATAGAAACGAGATAATTAACCCTTGGGAAAGAGTCTATTAACTATCCTATTAATTATCTCATTGCCACACCTAAAGTGGCCACTCCATAATAATTAAGAAGGGACATAACCAGCACGGCTCTGTAGATTACAAATAAAGTTTGTCAAATAGAAAAAATGCGAAGATTAGAACCTTTTGCAGTGTGAACGTAGCCTTCGATGTGCACAGAATAATGTTTGGGAGTTTAACTTAACATGCTATCATTCCTCTCAACCATGTGTTCAGCAAATATTTATCACTTAAGGCCTATTCACACTGAGTATTCCTTTTATGGCTGAAAATACTTGTTTTTAAATAAAAGCAAAGCTCGATTCTTCTAAACAAGAATGATTTTCTCATGCAAACAATTCAAACTAATTTAAATACAGGTTGTATTTGCACGATTCACAACTCGTGAATCAGCCTGTAAAGAAGCCATTGTGTGAATAGGCCTTTATAAGGTTAGAGTTAGTAAAGACAAAAACATGATCAAACATTAACCACACCGAAAGGCACTCAAGAGGAATGATTTCTAAGTAATCGCCTTCGTCACAAAAACTACAACTGTTGGAATCCGCTGGGTTTGCACTTTAAATATATCTGCCTTTTCACTGCTGACTAGAAGACAATCAACTAACCAAATAAATCAACGGCTCAAACCACGGATAAGAACCTGGGTGTAAAGCAGGCTACGAGGCAGATCCTCTCTCTCTTATGACCAGGCTTCAGTTCAGTCACCCAAAAAGGAAAGAGCATCATATCTCCCCTTTGCTGTTAGTCTCATATCACTAACTGTTGTTTCTTACTACAATGAGAAACAAACCAAAAAAAAATAAATGTTAGGCAACATAAAAACCCTGTTTTATTAAAAATACTGCAACTACTCCTTAATTAAAGAAGTAATGAAAATAAAGGTAGATTTTTTTTAAAAAAGCACTACTTGGACACTATTTACTATGTACATGATCAACGAGCACAGAAGGACACTTCAAAGGAAACACAGCACGGGCTGTTAACAGTTATCTGGCATTTCTACATGATTCCGTCTAAGACTATTTAAAATACTAACATGGAACCCAATGTTACAGCTCCACCCAAATCCCACAATCCTTATATGGTCGGCTCTGGAAAGATCTCGGTGAAGAAAAGATGGGGAAAGGTTATTTGTAAACGCCATGGATGTTTGCTCTGGTCTTAAATACTTTTTCAGGAGCACATAGCTCGCACTAGTTCAAACTTTGCCTAGCGAACAGGACCCCAAGAATCAAATGTGACAACCACACTCGTGCAGTCCACTGCTTTAAATATGCATTTAAATTAGCCTGGAATGGAACAGGCTTCCTCATACGATGAACATCCAGCATTATCACTATCATTAGGAGACCACAGGCCAGAGATGTTATTGTCAGGAATCCAAGAGAGCATAACTAAAACTGGTCATTGGTGTGTGTGAGCCTCTTTGTATATATGTATATGCATACTAGTTAACATGCAGCCTAATTCATTATGAATGGGAACCTGTTCTTATATGCATCACAATGCTTGCTTGGCTAATTCAACATGGCAGGCGAGAAACATCCATAATAAACTTTACGCAAACTTTACGCTGTCTTTTGCACATTTCATTCCTGCTTTTCTTGGTAAGGATGCCGGGGGCTCAGACGCCTATCCCTGGGGAACACAGGGTGAGACAAGAACATGCTCTAGGCATCACAGGGCTTAGAGGGTCACCGTTCCAACTCCAACAGCCTCAGACAGTTATTTATGAAAATGAGGGTTTCTCACGATAACATGTAAGAATGTTGCAGGACATGAATTAAAAGTTGTCCCCCTATTTAATGCATTTAAAGCGTGTTTTACTGCCAACTCCTAGTTGCAGATCGGCATGGACTTGCCTCCTTTGTGTTGCTATGGTAACGTTTACACTAAATGGCATCTTTGAATATAACTAGATGCATGCAAATTGAGTTTCGTGCAAATTTAAGCAGACCAGAATTCAAAATCTCTGCCAGCACAGATGTGCATGAAGAGGTTGCATGAAGCTTGAGAAGAACCGTCATGTCCTGCACCCTCCCATACAGCGTGATTTAATGGGGAGATTCAGCTAGTGTGGGGAATCTGTATAATAGGACTTATTTCAATTCCAGCATTTAAGCAACGATGTAAGACCTTTAAAACAATTATCAGTGGTTGCTACTAAAATCCATTTCACACAGGAGAGCGCAGAATGCTCGAGTTTTCAAATAAACTAAATTAAATGTGCAGCTGTGATTCATTTCTTTCACCAGACTGATCCAGAAAATACACTGGCTTCCATGTTAGTCATTTACAATTCTTTTACAAAAAAGTAAACCTTATTTTTCTATATGCATTTCAAAATATAATTCCATCAAAAATATTCTGACACATTTAGCCGGTACAAAAACAAACGTTATAGAAATGACGAGCAATTCAAAGCAAAATGTGCACAGGAGAAATGTTTGATTCTGAAATCTAAAATGGGTCACGAGCAGATTTCGACGCGGTTATTTAAAAACAAAGCTGGACTCTTAAACAGATCAAAGGGCTAAGGACAATAGAAATATCCACCTTATACAGTGATTAATGTTTGTATCCAGAAACAGGAGTGGTGACAAAGTCAGCTTTGGCAAACTTTGAGTTCTGAAGCAGCGGACACACCGTGGCCTAAAGCACGTGCCGGTGCTGCCGAGAGTCTTTCCTCAATGTGTAGTGGTGAGATCGATCGGCGAGATACTACGTTCCGACTCGGACGTGCCGCAGGATCCAGCGTCACCTCGCCTCAAATGACAAACGACGATTTGTGTCGGAAATCTCCCTGGAACGGAAGAGGGCAAAGTGAGAAAACGATGCAAAACGGATTTTCTAGAGAGAAAAGCAAACCTCAGACGTCTCACCTCATCATCTGATCGGACGTAATCAACTCCATCGACCTTCCCTGGTGCTTTGTAACTAAACAGAAAAACGCATGTTATTGAATCAACCATTGAACGTAACTCCCATGTAATAAGTCTATGGCTGCTTAATCTGGTTTTGAGCATTAGGACTTTCTGGAGGGAGACACCAGTTTATCAAGGTCATACAAGCAACAAGGCCAATTTAATGCAACCAATCAGCCAACGTGGCATCTTTTTGGACGTAGAAAGGAAATCAGAGAACGCGGAGAAAAACGACACAGGCACAAGTAGAACACAGCAGACAGACAGTAACTGAAGCTCAGGATTGAACGCCAGAATGACACTATGTAACTCTACAAGCTGTCCACCCTATAAAACTGGGTACTAAAGATAGTTGTGTTCAGATTATATCTGCCAAATAAACTACGTGAGGACAAAACGGCAGCACAACGGACTTCATCATTTTTAATGGGGGGAAAAAAAGATGATGCACATGTGTAAGAAGTAAAAAAGACAAAATGGCCTGTGATTAAACTGGCATCATGTCCTGCATCCAGAGTGTACCAGGACAGGCTCCAGATCATCTCGCAACACTGACCAGGAGCAGCGAGGACAAAATGTACCCTGACACTTAGGAGCCAAAACATTATAACCATCTGGAAAGCAACGTTGTTTAGATACTTAGTGTGTCAAATTGCTGTCAACATGAATGCCTGGAAGCAGGGTTTTCCTACAGAACATATTCCAGAGCATCACACTCGAGGGTTTAGTTACACTATTTAATATTCCTTCAAAAAGGTCAGTTCCCAGGCCATAATTACTCTTAATATTAGACTAAATAAAACTTCAGTGATGACTTTGAACACTTATTTGCGTTTATCCGTTTAACAAGTTTAATTAGAGATGCATCGACTGCAATTTTCTTGCTGATTCTGATTTCCGTTTTATTTAACATATGATCGTCTGATTCAGATCAAAAGATGTTTTCTCTTTTCTTTTAAAATGTCTTCATTGCTAAAGAAAGAGCAGGAGGTGGTAGCTTGTGCCTGGCTCTGATCTCTCACTTTGCCTTTGTAGTTTTGTCAAATTCCACATATTTAGGAGGGTTTGCTTTTATAAACATGGCATTAAACTAATTAATCGAAAAACATATTCGAAGATGTTCCTCCACCACTTGCTTTCTCCATGTGTGTAATCCAAGCAGCACACTGTGGAGAACTTCTACTCCAAAGACATATCCAAAACAGAAAATGAGGGAAATACTCCCTCATTAATATCCCTTATTAGTATTGTGCTATACAGGCCTAACAAGAGACTAAGTAGAAATAAAACACACAATTTAACAGTTCCTCATGTTAAGCATCAAAACCGGTCCCTAACATGCGAGAGGCCCTTTTTTAAAGCCCCATCTGTATTTTATGGCATGTCAGCTCTGACTGCTCTCATGGATATAAGGGGCATTGCTAGACCTAAAGTTTTACTGGGGTACAGGACCCCCAGACTCCACCCCGGCCCAACCACCACCAATTTTTACCCTTTCCCCCACAACCCACCCTTAAATGTTATACTTTTTTAGACCTGATTTGCTTCCTGGTTTATACTTTATTTTGTACTATTTTAATCCTGGTTTAGTCCAAGTCTTTATTTAAGGTTGTTTTCCCTAGTTCTTGGAAAGTGATTTATGAGGTGTTCAGGAAAGCCTACGTTTAATAAAGCCATATATCCATCTACAGAAGAGTCAAACAGTAATATATCACACACAGAAACTAGTTCCATCTTTTATCCATTCATTGACCTGCTGTTACACTCGTATTATAAAGGCATAAAAAGCAGCATTCGTGTTTGCCGGGTAAGCACGTGAAATTTGAATTCTCTGGCACGTGCACATATGTTGCTATGGTTACTATGGTTGATAAATGTCATGGTTTTCTGTTGAAAGAGGAAGATTTTCTGTTTGCTGGCTGTCCTAGTTTTAATTCAGAATAGAGTGTAAATGAATGCTTTGGAAAAATATGAGCCAATCGATCAATGCGTTTCATTCACAATTTGGTTCAGGAAATGAGCCTTTAACAATAAACAGAACCCATTAAGACCGTATATATAATTTCTGACCTCAACTCAGAACTGCTTCAAAATGACTTGATGTAAAAGGCTTACTTTTTTCCGTTCTGCTTCTCACTGGACAAGTAGCCATTTTTGTATGCGAAGCAGATTGCCACTGTTATAATCAAGAGAACCAACACGACCACCAACACACCGGAAACGATGGCAGTAATGTTCAGGTAATCTGAAAAAGAGGGAGGTCATTATTAGGGTGAAGAACAGAACGTACACTTGCAGTGATGTGATGCTCAAGAGTCTTTGTTTTTTTTACATAGTTCAACTTACAGATTTCCATTTTCTGTGGGTGGCACACTGCGACTCCGGCTTCGTTTTTAGCTCGGCAAGAGTACTCACCCCCATCCTCCATCCTCACGGCACTGAATCGCTGCATGGACCAGATTTAAAAGGGTCACAATATTGTCAGTAAGGCTGTACTATTTAGAACATTTGGGAAGGTGATGGTAAAGCTGCAGATTGAAGTGTTTCAGGCTCAGTAATTAGGTGAGGCCTATGCACCTTTAACTTCCTGTGAGGGTGTTCCCACTGTACCCGTCAGTCCCTGAAGTAGGCGTTGTTTCGTATCGCCAGTGAAGGAGGTGTGGCCGTATGTTTCCAAATGCTACCACTAGTTGCTTGTTCGTTTGTTTGTTTTTGTCGATACTAATCAGTCACATTCACACCAGGCAAATTTAACAATTTAAAGTAATCTGATGCATGTGCTTGGGATATTGGAGGAAACTAGCATAAACCCACAAAGACCTGGGGAGTCCAAGGTCAAACTGGGGAGCTCTGGAGCTGTGTGGCGACTTGAGCCACCCCCAAAGCTACTAATAAATTCATGGTGCAAACCATATGCACAAAATGCTGTACTGTATGGTAAAGAAACAGCTCTAATTTCTACTCCATTAATGTCTTATGTTACCATGAACAGTACCAAAAATCAAGCAAGTAAAGCAGCCTGTTCAACATACCCACTCCCCTTCGACAGACAGGACAGTGCACTGTCAAGGTTAAATGGCTGGGGTGGGCCAGTGAGTGTGAACAGCAAAGTGTGGTGCTTTGGAATGTGCGAGTGAGTACAGCAGATTCTCGTCGTGACTGCATCCCTAAAATATCCCCTCTCCCATCCCCTGATGCTTACCAGCGTGCCTGTGTCGCTATTTAGCACGTACGAACTGTTGAAGAACTTGGGGCTGCTCTTGGGGTCATCAGGGAGCTCCTCTTTGTTGCGGAACCACCGATACTGGGACTTGGGGAAGCCTTCGTACTCCACACACGACAGTTCGGCCGACATCCCCACCGGCACGGATTTGGGCACAAAGCAACGAGGAATCACTGGCTTTACTGCAAAATACGGCGGAAAATGGCACGTGAGACCCGGCGTTAATCCCGAGCACCCGGATTTAATCTAGCTGAAGCATCTGAACGGTCAAGCACTCAGTTCTGCGAGCATCACTGCCAGATATGCATGCTGTTCTTTCCCCTTTTAGCATTCTGATTAAACTCAGATGCAGTTTCAGAAATTTCCCCATTTAGCCCCGACACGCCCGAGCCTGAGCATCCTCGAGTGTGAGCCAGGGGCAGAAAAAGGAGCGTTGCCTCAGCTCAGCTTACAGCGACACAGCTTAATAAACACCAATAACAGTGTTTAAAGTAAAAACACTACATTACTCCGCGCTTAGTGGTGTATTCTAGGGTATCTGCAATCAACGAAACGACTATAGAACACTGGCAAATCTCATTTACTTGCGTTTTACACCAAATGAAGTTCAAATACCAGCCACCGTGTGGCGCTTTGGTATTTCCACCAGTTGAACAGGTGCATGAAGAAGCTTGCTCGCATTTTAGCAACACTGTGTACAGTTATTTTAATACTATTATTAACAGAGCCAGCCTAAACCGCTGTAAATCCAACTGAGGAAATTCAAACATAAGACAATGCGAATCATATATACAAGGAGCTTTATAGTCAGTCAGATGGAAGACGTAATTCATCACATACTTTACAGCATTTAGCAGAAACCCTTCTCCAAAGCTGCAAACCACTGATACAACCTAACAACGTTTTATCTGGTCAACTGTGGCTCAATGGCCATGTTTAAGGTGGCAGGATGGCAAAGACTGGTCTTGTAGCTTCTGGTCAATAGGTGAAGAAACCAAGTGTTTTACTTTTTCCATACTGTAAACCATCGAAAAATATTTTGAAAAGTATTATAGGAATCAATTTTTTTCACTTTTTGAAAATAATACAAAGGTTAGAACTTTATATCACCTGGTAGAATGTACAAAAGGTATGACTTAAAAAAATTATTGATGTAACTTTTTTGTGGTCATGCCCTTGACAAAACGTTATGTCATGCACTGAAAACCTTGATGTTCTAAAATTCTGGAATTATATTGAATAATATACTGGACTTTTTTTAATCTAGTCAGGCATGTTATATGGACAGTTCCAGTCCAACACAGGATATAAACTGTCCTAAATCAGATCACCTTTGATACCATGGTGATGAGAACAAGCTCAGTAACTGCTCTTACTTTTAGCTATGCTACATTAAGAAATGGAGCGCTGGGTTCTAATTAAAGAATAGACAGTTTTATAGTTGCTCTTCTAAAGTTGCTTCCAAACAAATGTCTATTGTAAAAAGTTTATCTTGATTGTCTCATCAATATTTAAATGGTGTTGGCACGTAAATGTCTGTTTGTCATTACTGGCTTTAGCTAATAATGAGCTTCATATGAAAATACAGCTCTTAATATGGCAAAAAAACTGTCATTTAGAATTACTTTATAGCAGGGTTTCTCAACCGGGGGCCGCGAGTCGCTCTCTAGGGGTCCGCAGGCTCATTTTCCAAAGAAGTCAGTAGTATGTATGAGCACTTTGAATCATGAGCTAATTTAAAAGTTACAGAAAAAAAATTATATATATA
>JAVSBU010164516.1:0-20061 GCA_033118015.1 Loricariichthys derbyi
GGACGGGGTGGGATGGAGGAGGATGACTCGCTGTGGAGACCCCTGAAAAGGGAAAAGCCAAAAGAAAAAGAAGAAGAAGAATTAGAGAGCTTACACATCTATGAAATCTTTTGTTTTGAAGAGTTAGAGTTCGTTCGCTAAGCTGTTCTTTTGATAACGTGGCTCTATGAATGTATTTATTAATCCGGGACGCCTATTTAAGCTGAAGGTGAAAGGTACTGAATGCACGTAGATGAGCTTTATTACCGTGTGAGGGTGCAAATGCATGTCAGGAGGACGTATTAATTATTATTTTGCTCTCCTGCCAGAAGACGAAGGCGTAACTGACAGGATTTTTGTGGGATAATTACTCGGGATGTTTCAACTTGAACTGTGCAGCTTTCATATGAATTTGTTTTCTCTCTCGCTTTGAAAGACAATATTAAATAAAATAAACAAGCAAAGAACAGCACTCTGTCTCTCTCTCTCTCTCTCTCTCTGTCTCTCTCTCTCTCTGTCTATCTCTCTGTCTCTGTCTCTCTCTCTCTCTGTCTCTCTCTCTCTCTATCACTGTGTATCTCTCCCTGTCTCTCTCTCTCTGTGTATCTCTCTCTCTGTCTCTCTCTCTCTGTCTATCTCTCTGTCTCTGTCTCTCTCTCTCTCTCTGTCTCTCTCTCTCTCTCTATCACTGTGTATCTCTCTCTGTCTCTCTCTCTCTTTGTGTATCTCTCTCCCTAAGTCTATCTGTTTTTCTCTCTCTCTCTCTCTCTGTGTATCTCTCTCTCTGTCTCTCTCTCTCTCTCTCTGTCTATCTCTCTGTCTCTGTCTCTCTCTCTCTGTCTCTCTCTCTCTCTCTCTCTCTGTCTGTCTCTCTCTGTGTATCTCTCTCATTAACAAAAAGCTACTACTACTACTAATTTTAATAATAATAATAATAATAATAATAATAATAATAATAATAATAATAATAATTTCTGTACAAGAATAATTAAAATGTTATTTAAAAAATATAAAAATTAATAATAAGTTAAAATTAAATAAAAATTTAGAAAAATGTGTATAAAGAACAACCTCAATAATAATACTAATAACAACAACAATTATTGTTATTATTATTATTGTTGTTGTTGTTGTTGTTGTCATTATTAACACCAATAATTATGAACATAACATTTAAAAGTAATTAAAATTAATGTAATAAATATTCTTTTTCTTATATATTATATACACCGATAGAGGTCGCTGTTGAGGCTCTGGTGGATGATCCCTAAGTTGCTTAGGTATGAAACATGTCTAGTACTCAATTTTATCATTGTGGTAATCAGGTTGAGACCTGGCGATGCCTTCTCAGAGAGAGTGATGAAGATGTTTTAATACTATATCTATCAGTAAAGACTCTAAATGCTTTGAGTATTTGTCAGTATGGCTAAAAGTTCAGCACTGATTTAACAAAGCCTATAAAGCTTATATTCTCAAACACATGCTGATTTGATTGGATGAGTTTGGACTGATAAAGTTCATTTCACCATTCTCTGTTCCTCACCCTGGATTTTTCGGAGTGTTACTGAGCCTCTTCTCACATTTAACCCAGACACTTTTTCACTCTGGCTGCTACATTAATATGTAAATAAGATACAGACAAAAGAACTGGCACAGGTTCGTCCCCCGAGGCTTCGGCTGTGCCCCCGTGCACACTCTTCTCCGGACCCGTCATAGTAAACAGAGAGTACTGTTCCATTACCCATCAGGTGCAGTGCCAAGTCACATGACACGCCTGACCGAACCCTGCCACGCTCTCGGCCTCTTGGCTCTGATGTGGGGAGCGCAGGCGGAGGTCGGATCATCTGCTGATTTATTCTATTATCTCCTGTTTCTCGTCTGGAACTGGAGCTACCTGTACGCTCTCACCGGGACACCCTGAAGCTCTGCTAAATTTAGGGTCTTATTTTAAGGCTCTTATTTTCTACAGTGATGTTCCACATTGAAGCCGGTTCCTAAATCTCTAAATCTGATTTTGGTGATGAAGCAGAGATGAAGCACTTCTATGTTTTATCATGTAGGTGCTACATGTCCTCAGCATATGTTACCATCCCAAAAAAACGATTCTAATGCTGCCCACAATGGCTTCTTAACATTTAAACAAATCAAATTTGAAGTGCTGATGCATCTGGCACAAAACGGCTAAACTCTAGGGCTGTAAAGGGCATAGGGCTGTGCCTTACATTGCAGAAAATTATTACGCTCACTAGTGCATTTGTATTTTTTGATCACCAGGGGGCAGAGACACATATCTCAGTGAGATGCCTAGTTTCTTTCAACTGCAGTAACTTTTTGGTAAAATGTCTATACTAGATAAGGACAAGTCATTTTGAATTGTTATTTTTCAGAAATGAAAAAGGAATGTTTTCATTTCAGAGATGATGAAGCTACAACAGAACGTACTGTTTATATTTTAAACCTCTCCTTCTAGTAATTGTTTAAAGAGCAATACATTTTCATCACTTTGCATTGTTTATACTTAAAAAGGAATGAATTTGAATGAATTTTAAGTCAATAATTGTGAATTGTATTTTTACAGCCCTACTTAAATAATAAAGGAAATAAACGTTGTTCCCTCGTCCCTCCCTCTCTTATTCTCAGCAGCACGAGTTCCCATATTTACACAAATTTGAGATCCACGCCGGAGCTGGAATGGAATTTAAAGACAACGTCTGCCTTTGAATTCTCTGCTGGGTTTAATTCAGTCTGGGCCCACAGTTGGCACCGGTACCGCCAGCCTCTGACGGGCTGAAGACTGGCACAGACGCGGCAGAAACGTGGGAGATTAGAGAGCGGCGCCGCCGGCGCATCTTAAACAAGTCGAGGAGTTTGAGTACGGAGAGCGGGAGACGGAACTCTTACAATTAACAATTAAAGGAAATCAAATAGACAGAGCGTTGTTGCGCGGGACTCGCGGTGCCCGTCATTTCTCCCCGTGGTCCTCCAGTTTGGCAGGAAATGGATTTCCGGTGTTGGGAAAAATCTGCTGGCAATTAAAAGGCATGAGGTGGGAAAAAGCACACAGACTAATTGAAACTGCTGAAAGCCTCAACAATTGCTGGGCTTTTAATTTCCATAAATACCCAGAGCTGCACGTATAACGGCGTCTCACAGGGCTTCTAAAGACGGCTATATGGGAGAAAAGCAGGATCATTAAGGAGAAAAGCATTCAGAATACGGACTGTGCTAACCGAGTGTATGGGAAGGGAACAGTACAGAAGAATTGGCACACGGCTCTTACAGGAAACACACCAGTGGGTTTGCACAGGGGCACAATGGCTCTCAAGTGACTGAACAATTGGGCCGATCTGAGCCATGTGATGCTCAAGGCATCAAGCAACAAAATAAAATACGAAATAATGTTTTATCCAGCATCAAAAAGGCTGCTGAATATGAGCAAAGGTATCATACCGACCCTGGTATGACAGACTCTGAGGGTGGAAAATCTGGGAAATTCCTCCAGATGAGCCAGAGGGCACAAATCCTGCCCCCTGGCACACTCAGGACCTTCTACAGCAGGCACTGCAGCTTCAGTAAATAAGGGATCTGATACACCAAGCTGTACATATTTAAATATTAAAGCTCTAAATATTTTATCTCAGAGTAAACAGAGGATATATAAATCTGATCTGCAGCTGTGTGACACCAACACTATAAAACATAGCAGGTAACTCACTGGGACACTGGGACACTCCTACAAACCAGTCCACCAGAACAAACGGGTTTTAGATCCCAAAACAATCACGTTTCACAGAACGAGAGCCTCCAGATATCAACCAACGAACATTAACTTTAGAGGCTGAAGAATATTAGAGACAGAGAGAGAGAGAGAGAGAGAGAGAGAGACAGAGACAGAGAGACAGAGAGAGAGAGAGAGAGAGAGACAGAGACAGAGAGATAGATAGATAGAGAGAGAGACAGACAGACAGAGAGAGAAAGACAGACAGACAGACAGACAGAGAGAGACAGAGAGCTACAGACAGAGAGAGACAGACACAGACACAGACAGACAGAGACAGACAAAGACAGAGAGAGAGAGAGACACAGACAGAGAGAGAGACAGAGAGAGAAAGAGACAGACAGAGAGAGAGACAGAGATAGAGAGACAGAGAGACAGACAGAGACAGAGAGACAGTCAAGGCCCTGTCACAGTGCAAAAATTTGTATTTGTGAATGAGTTGTGAATATAAATTTGAAATTTCCACAGGCATCCACAATGAAATCCAAAAAAAATGGTCGCCAAAGAAGAATGTGTTACGTGAGCATTAAGGAAGCCTTGTGAAAGTAAAATGATCGCATTGCTTATGAGTCGATGAAGATTTTGCGGATAAAACAGGTAGGTTGCATTTGAATTGCTAATGTTTTTGTAATCGCATTGCGCGTGCGTGGCGATCACAGCAGGAGTTTTGCACACATCTCGCAAGTGAGTTGCAGACTTAACATTCACTCAACGTTCAGTCTTTTTAAACGCTTTGCATGGAGGATGTCTGGATTACAAAAACGCCAATACCGAAGGAAGCAACCCGGCCTAGTGCTGCCACCACTGCTGCTGATCAAGAAGAAGAGGAGAGTGTTAAAGTACCTTCTCATTCTCCCGCTTCAACGCCTTACTCAATTTCCAGGGAACCTACTCCTGTTCCACCGTCGGATTTGTTGGATTCTGTGGACCCTCTCTCGGACCCTGTCGTGGCTGTTTGTTACACTGTGGAAATGATCTGCACGGGCTATTTTGCTGTTAATATTTCTGTTGTTTTCTCTTCTAAACTCTCACCGGCAGGAAGCCAATATTTCAGTGAATTTCAGTGAATTTTTTCCAGGTGAAGCGGTTTGTGTTTGGAGTAATTGGACTGTAAATCAGAGCGATTAAATCATTGATTAAATCATTAATCATAAACGTGTCAACATGCTCGGATCGAACACTTCGGAGAAGCCACACAGCTTTAAGTTTGCTAATTCTAACGATTGGCACCGAAGCGCTAATTATTTGTGATAAGCAAAGCATGAAATGGGAGACAATAGAGAGAATCATTACAGCAGAGGAATTAAAAATGATCTAATGAGAAAGGCTGTGCCCCCGCCAGGCGCCGCTATAAACAATCAATGTGTCTTAGAGACGCTAAGCGTTAGCATCAGACTCTGGGGGATGGACGCGTCCGTACGGATTTATGAAACTACACAAGGAAATGCAGTAATTTACTGAAACAAACCTCTTATTATATTCAGGCTAAATCTCAGGGCAGCTCAGGACTAATTAAATTATCAAGCATGGTGTGAGGATTAATAATACTGCCTTCTAACCCATATATAAAGAATACAGACGCTGGAGTAACTTCTTCAGAGGCATGAAAAACAGAAGAACGTATCTCAACAGATCAGGAAGAGATCAGATATTAGAGATTAAATATCAGAGACCTAGGGTTAGAGATTACAAATTAGAGGACAGAGATTAGATTAGAAGCCAGAAATAACCATAAATTAAAAATGAAGATCAGCAATTCTAAATTAGATTAGATTAGGTTAGAGATAAGGAGATTGGATTAGTGACCAGAGATCAAATAATTATGAAACCTGGAATTAGAAATTAGAGGCAAGAGATTAGAATAAAGATTAGAGATCAATGAATACAGATTAAGAGATTTACATTTCAGAGATGAAATATTAAATATCATGAATTAGAATTGAAAGATCAGCGATTATAGATTGGAGATAAGAGATTAGATTAGTGGCAAGTCTGAAGATAATTATAAGAGACCTGAGATTAGAGGTCTGAAATCATATACAGTAAAAGGCCAGAGATTAGATTAGAGAGATTAGATTAGATCTTCCAGAGAAGTTGAGGAATGAGGAGAACAATCAGGGTGAGGTTTCCAATAGATGGTTGGTGCTTTGGTGTTTGGCTGGTTCTCAGGGTCGACCGGAGAAACGTTTTCATTCGACTTTGCTATAGAGCTTCATTCTCATGATGAAAGGACGAACTGAAAGCCCTCATAGCTCAGATGAGCGTAGGAAGGACAAATGCACCTGTTGTTTTGGAGAAAAGGAAAAAAAGGCCTGCAAAATGTGACCAAATTCTCCAGCTAGCATCCACCAAAGTGCCACAGACAGTCCTGCATTATTAATACCAAAGCACAGCAGCCTGGTAAGGAAAATCTCTTCTGATCTTTCTCGCCATGTGCTGCAGGAGCTGAACATGATGGACAGGCGATGAACCGGCCTGCACCCACCTCCTCCTCCTCCGATCTGTAGCACCACCACAACAGCTTTTCTTCATAGCCTGTGAAGTTTCTTCACTTGCCCGCCGAGTGTATGGTCGAGTTTTTATGTTTGTTTGTTTTTTGCAATCTTTCAGCTATAAAGACAACAAGCGTTTTATCAGGAGAGATGAAACCTTTACAGCAGCAACTCCAACGTCCCCACAATCTCTGCTAACTTTATGAACTGTCTGGAGTCACCCAGTGTCAACCTCATTAGTAACCTATTAGGAGAATGTAGTTGTACCCCGGGTAAGCCAGAAGACATGGTGTTGGCATTACAGGGCACCAAGTAATTAAGGTACTGAGCCCACACTTATATGTCCATGATGTTTTATGAACTCAACCCAAGCAGGTTGGCTCCCTTTGGAGCCTTGGCTCCACCATGGCAACTCAGCATATTACTAATGAGGAGGTTGAGGGTTCCGATTTCGTCCCTGCCAAGCTGTCTGCCCAGTTCTAGCTAAGGCTGGACCCGTCGCTCCAGTGGAGCAGAAAATCCTCTTGATTGTGAGGTCGCCCTGTGGTTTAATCCCCACACCCATTTTCATTGATGCCAAAATGCTAATTAGGATCTGCAAATACCGAACGTGGGCAAGAAGTCCAAAACGGCAGCTTTTGTTCAGGCGCACCTGCTCATAATCGGCGCGGGTGCTCTGTGGGAAGTCCCCCCAAACTCCTGGCGCCAGATAAGGTGAGGGTGAAGCCTGGCATCAAGGCAAAAGGCCTGGAGCAGCTGCTGCCATACGAGTCAAAACAAACCCCCTGCATGCCAGGGCTGGAGAGCCCTCACCTCCACGACAGCTGAACGCTGGCCGCCGCTGAAAACCTGGCATTACCTCAGCAGCTGGGGCCGCCAACGGGCACAATTACAGCCATTAGGTTGCTTAATTAACAGATTGCTGTCAGCGCAATGAAGGAAGAAAAGAAAACATGGAAAAACGTGGTGCACCTCCTCCTACTCCTCCTCCATTGGGCTCTGCCCTTTCAGATGGCATGAAGCTCTCACCACCGCTCCTCTTTATCACAGACCTCATTTAAAAAGTAATGAGCTTTCAGCAACTTTACTATGCTTCATTATCAGTTCTGCAAAAGGCCAAGGAAATGCCCGCAAAGAAGTTTCATAACAGGAAGCCAATCAGGACTGTGGATCCAAAAGTGGCATGAAGATTTACATAAATCTAATCTGCCTTGGTCAGTACTCCAAGCTCGCAGTTATGAGGACCACCAAGAAGAGGAACCATAACCCTGGCATAAGTGGAAGGTAAAAGCACAAAGAGATCAACAGTGCCAGGGAACCAAAGTGCAACCCTAGCATCATATGGAGGTCCATCTAAATCAGCTCGGCATCATCCTAATATGGCATCACCACCTAACATGGTTTCTCTGCCAGTGCTGGTAAGAAGAAAGGAGTACTTATGAAACTATGTTTCCCTTATATCAATTTCTAAAAACGTTCTCCCAGCACCACAGAGTCAACTGCTGCCCGACTCCACCTCATTAAACCCCCACTGATAGACATGAACTTTTACTGCTTCTTACCTGAGGGAGGCAGAGCCAGTGAAGAGCAGCTCTGAGAAACAACATGAGGACAGGAAGTTTTTAAAAACATTTGTACTGACAAACCGATTCCGTAAATAATTCACAATCCTCCATCACCCGTGATCCAAACCTCCCAGATTAAATCCAAACAGACCAAAGCTTCTCCACCATCCAGCCTCTTCCTCAGTGTGCACCACTTATCCCAATTCAATCTCCACTCTCTAATTAGCATTCAGGTTGCACAATATATGCAGGTGATATATTTAAGGTCTGTGCTCGGGTTCGGATCCGACATGATTACTATCCACTGCGCTGCCATCCCCTGCAGAGACCCTGTTACCTCCCGAACTCCCACCAATAGCAACCACAACCTGGTGGTGGAGCTTTGTGTCTCCTGTGAAGAGGACGAAAGACAGCTTCAAACTCTCTCCAGTTAATTACGAGACTCTGGGCCACTTATTTTGGCATTTGTATACCAGACGTGCGACCAATTAGTGGCAAGAGGGTCTGGATGAGCTGCTGTTTGTTTCTCCCAGACGTGCATGATAGGAAAGGTGAACCGAGGGGTCAGGGCTTCAGGACCATTTCGCCTGAATGCAGAAGCAGTGATACTTCATTCAAAGAGCTGCTAGGACTCTTGGAGGAAAGCTCCAGTGTGTGCCAGCTAATAATGCAGGTTTCGGAAATAAGGGAGAACCTCTAACGCATAATGCCTCAAAACATCACGACTAGGGATTTTGGGCTTCTGTACGCTGGTGCCTGTCATTAAGAGGCCACGGCAGAGCTCATCCACCCAGCCTTTCTGTAGCTCACACCAGAGCCAGCTCAGTCCTGATTTAGAAAAACCAGAGAGGCTCAGCACTGGGAAGCAGAGATCTGCCTACTGAGCGCTTCTTATGCCAGCTCATGGTGAGGGCTGATAGAGGGTGGGGATGGCAAGAAGGACTGAAAGAGCCTGGTGGCACAAGAAAGGGCTCCTAAAGGACCCGAGGATCAGGAGTGCGCCTCTAATGGTTTGATTTAGGCTAGCAGGACCAGCTAGTCAGATCAGACTATATTTATGATGGGAAGATTCTGGGTGCTCGGGTTCATCCTGATTCTGCTCGGTGTTTATATTAGTGGCACAAGAGACAAAATCTCTCCCACTCAGCCCCGATTTAATGAGGAGAGAGAGGAGGAGACGGAGACAGCAGAAGAAATATCATCATTCTGTCAGTCAGGGGAGCAGAGCCACAAGCTTCCTGTCTGACAGGTCATGTTAGACCTTCTCAAAACACTCCTGCTTCTGTGTGTTTGTGTGTGGGGGGGCAGTCATGGGTTCTTCTCGATCAGAGCTTCCTCATTAGTCCGTTACATGTCAAATAAACGTTATTTATTATCCATAAAGCGTTCCTCGTGTATCATGTTTGAGCGAACCATCAGGATGAAGCTACCATTAGCTCAGATCCTACCAAGTAGATCTGCAATTTAATCGAATGCTGAACAGATTACTGATATCTGCAGACGGTCTGTTTAATATTGGACGTGTGAAAGGGGTGTCTCCATTTTAGGAAATTACATTAATCCCATACACAGAACTGCAGAGACAGAAACAGCTTGCGATGATCTGACGATGCAGGAGAAAACACATCCTAAAAAAAAGCTTACGTTTTGTTCAGCAGGTTATGAACCGAAATGGATGCTGCCTGGACGTTACCATAGTCACACAGTGTTTTTATGATACTCTAATGTAAATTCAAAGGGTATTATCACAAGAAAACTGTGCAAACAATATCAGAGATACCACAGAAAACATTAGTATAACACAACCATCTACACAAATCCTAAGTGTCACACATCTCTCCCTCCAGGAAACACACACACACACACACACACACACACACACACACACACACACACAGTAGAACTGAAATATAAATATCCATAAACTAATATACACATAAACACCTGCTGGCTGCACATAACCAAAAGGGAATGAGCCCAGTTATAGAAACACTCATTTCCAGAACATTAATCCAGCACAGTATGAATTCACAGTAGGAAAAATTTATCAATAATCCATAATGGAGTTACAAGAAGTCCAGAAAGAACTACGAAAAGCTCACCCCCAAAACAAGCACAACACTTAAGAGTTTAAATTAATGATGATGAAATCTCAAATTAGCAACATGATAAGGTAAACACAAACTAAATCTGTTCAACAGGACACAACGACCATATAAGGATGCAGAAGATGAAAAGGATGGTGCTAAGAAGAAATAAATAGCCCATATTAGTTCATCAGTTATGATGGATTTAATGTTAATTTAATTATACTGGTGTCGGAGCCACACAACTTCAGGACCAACCAAAGCAATGTGGAAGACGAAAAGGGTCAAACCGGGTGCTGAGGAACTATAAATAACTGAGTTTGTGGACTTAATTAATATAATTTAAGCTGAAATGTTCAGCAGTCCAGGTTTGAGCCCAGTAGATTGCAAGGGATTTTGTATGTTCTCTCCATCATTCTATGACTTCTCTACATCTAAGTGTAAATAACTTGAATGACTGTCGCCCTCTTCAGGCCCAGAGTTTTTGAGCTGCGACAGGAACCAGGGTTCCAGCTCAAACTCGTGTGAATTTGAAAACATTGTGGGTTCTTTGTTCCAGAACATGATCACACTGTATCGGATGGAAATAAATAGATGCATCTCAAATTCTGCTCAGCTGGAGGTCTGCACACCTGCACAAGCATCCGCGTCTAATTAAAGCCTGTAATTAGCGAGATGGATCCGAGATCGGCTCCGTAAATCCTGTCCTGTGCAAAATTGAAATGAGCGAGTGAGTGCTGGTGAGAAAGCAGATGTGGAAGGAGAGCATGGAGACAGAAATAGATCTCTCTCTTGATTTCTTTTTTTTCATCCGCGGAAACTTGTATCAAGTAGGTGGGATGTAAATGTGGGGGTGACTGTGTCTCTCTCTCTCTATGTCTGTCTCTTTCTGTCTGCCTGTCCCTCTCTCTCTCTCTGTCTGTCTGTCTGCCTCTCTCTGTCTCTACCTCTCTGTCTGTCTCTCTCTCTGTCTGTCTCTATCTTTCTGTCTGTCTCTCTCTGTCTGCTTGTCTCTCTCTGTCTGCCTGTCCCTCTCTGTCTCTCTGTCTGTATGTCTCTCCCTCTCTCTCTCTGTCTGTCTCTCTCTCTCGCTCTCTCTCTCTGTCTTCCCCTCCCCTCGGCTGCCCAAACATAATCATTTCCTTTATAACCCGCTTCAGTGCATTTTCATTAGCAGATGCCACTTGCACCGTAGCTTCCTCCTCCCGCCGTCGTTAAGGTAAACAGAATTGAGGAGCGCCTGCTGTTTTTGTTTGTCAAAGTGCCAACGTGAAAATAGCACCTCCTAAGGCACAGGGCAGAGCTTTGGTTCGGTTTAACTCATGTTCGTCTCCGTCCACCTTTCATCCCCAGCAAGGTCGAGATCATCAGGGTTGTATTTAAGTTTGTCTTTGAGCAGGGGGTCAAAACATTTCGGTCACCAGTTACATCACCAAAGACGCAGTGCCAATTCAGGCAGTTAAGAGAGACAGGCTCAAATGACTTTTAAATAGTTAGATACACACCAAAACAAATCAAAAATCAAGAATACAGGTTTTTGGTTGAAATCACACACCCCTAGTTTGTGTTGGTTTAAGTCGAGCTCTGCTGAATCCTGAGGCTTTCCATGTTCTTCGTATCCTGTGCTACGATAACATAACATTCTGGTCAAAACAAATTCATACTGTCTTTAATGGCAACTGATCTACAGCGTCTTTAAAGCAACATCCATCTTGTAAAAGCCAAAGGTTACATTTATGCTTCCTTAAAGTCAGGTTGCCAAAACTAACAATTAAAGCATGTGAGCTACCAATCTGGCAACCTGACAGATGTGTTTTCCCCTCACAGCTTCAGGTCCAGGTCCAGCAGGTCATGTGTGACTGACCAAGGCTGTGCTAACAGGACTTAGCTGCTAAAGTCTGTTGGAAGAGAGAGAGAGCAGCATTGAGCCAGACCGAGCCGGACCGCCGAGCTAAGTGATGGCCAATCTAGAGTTCTGTTCTCAGAGAGAAAGGCGAATTTGATGGTATGATTTGTCTGTAACACAGAGCAGGTTTGATTTCATTGTCAGGAAACCCAGAGCTCTAAAGCTTTATTGGGTCTCTGACAGATGTTTATCTCACATCAACGTGATGGAACGAACGTTCCACTCAACTGGCGCTAAAAATATTAACCGTAACCCAAACAGCTTTGAGCGGCGGCTGCAGAAGCGTCTCATCACGAGCCAGAGCAGAAGATTGTGGCAGATCTCCTCCCAATGAAGATAATTGCGCTAATTGTACGAGTTAAGCCCCGTAATTAAAGATGGAGAAGAGATTCCAAGCCCATTTCCATCAGAAGTGAAAGCCGCTATAAAAATTCTGCCCTCTGTTCAGATTAAATCTCTAATTCAGTTTTCACTGTAGAGAGAGAATATAAAAATATTTCTGTCTAAAGATACAAACAAAATGTAGGAAATAATAGAGATTCATTATCAGAATGAGACAGATAACATTCAGATAATGAGACATGAGACTTTTGATCTGATCAGACTCAGCTCTGACAGTCTGATAACGAAGTTCTTTAATGTTTTGTTCCAGCGTAATAAATAAAATTGTTTAAATCGCTCCTCTGCTCCTCCGTCTCTTTCCCTCCCATTTTATTCTGTACCTGAGCTGGCAAAAACTCATTTCTATAATCACACATGAACTACAGCAGCAAAAACTGACGGATCCGATAAATAACAGCCGCTATTGGACCGCCGAGTCACAAGATACCAATCAGTAAGGATCAGATGCAAAGAGTGACGATTACAGCAAATCAGATTTAGTCCAGTATCTAGAGTTATTTTCTTGGGCCCAGGGGTGTCATTGGTTAGAGCTGCTGCCTCACTGATCCTGAGATCTGGATTTGAGTCCATGTCTTGCCTCTGCCTGTGTGGATTTTGTATGTTCTCCCAATGGTATGAGCAAGGTTAATCTCTAGTGTGATTCGGTGCCTTGTTATGGATTTGGGCCCTTTCTATTCCATATTAATACTCTTCTTTAACATCACAAAGCCTGAGTTAAAATCTCCAGAGCCAGGTCCGGACCGTAACTATAACGTGTGTGGTAAACACGCCGTTAGGAGCAAATTAAAGCCCTGACTCGTCTCTGTTTTCTCCCACAGCACAGACGGACGAAGCAAATCAATAATTAATGTATATTTATAGAGTCAGGTCCTGCATGCCTTATTCAGCTCTCGATGCTCATCGATCCTCACAGGAACATCTTGACTGCATAACGGACACGGACCATGTAAATCAGGACGGATCCACTCACCCCGCACGCCTCGGGCCAGCACCGGGTCAGAGCAAGTGCCCCTGACCACCCGACACCTTCAGGATACCTTCAGTATCCAACGTACGCCTTGTAGCAAATCTACGCGGTGGTACGGGCCGGATCTGCATCGCTAACTGGGTCTGTTTACGATGCTGCGCGGCAATACGGCTGATGGTTGAAACTCCGTCCGGAACCACTTAAATTTAGTTTCAGAGGTTCTGCTGTCTTTAAATTTGGTAACTATTACATTAGTTATCATCTTACATCATACAACTATTAGTTATGTAAGAATTTTGTTGAATTCTGAATTTGATTTCTCTAATGATAATTTTGAGTCTATAATAAGAATTTAGGAATTGCGGATGTTAAAATAAACCGATTTGTACAGCACCAACAATACGGATGTGGGCGGAGTTTATTCAGACGAGGGGTGGGGTTACTCAAATTAGCACAAAATAGACCCAAATCTTGTTGAATCCCACAAAGACATGACTGGGTGTCTGGTTTCACAGGTTGGAAGTTGGTAGGTTCTCCAGATGCCCAAACACATCATCACTCTTCATGTCATAAATCTATGTTAAACCCTTTAAACTAATGAGCATCCTGTTGTATTGATACTAATATAAAACATCTCACTAATAAAGCAGTAAGTAATTCAGTCTAATATCATTTTTAGACAGAAACTTGTCCTTTTTACTTTGCTGCCTCGGGTCGTCCTGCAGCTCATACAAACAGAAGGAAATTTGGAAACAAGCTGAGCTGGAACAGTCATAACACAGAAGCAGGAGCAAGAGCCGAATTCAGGGAGACCTGCTGTTATATGAGGACAGGCAGCATATTTCTGCATCCCAGTTAAAAAAGAAAAGCCAATCATGATGCACTGAGCTATGAGGCTCATCCATTTTGTTTGGACTGACAGGTTAGCAGCAGTCAGAGAAAGACTTAGAGTCAATAAATCAAAGCTGACAAGTCCTCCTGTATGCACCTCGAGCACGACTTTTTCCTCTTGGCAGAAACGAGCGGCAGAACTGACCTGTGAAACGGTGGAGGAGCCACGACAAACAGACAAAGAGATCCATTATAAAAAGAGATACAGTAAGATAAAAGGAGTCGAGCAGATGGAACTTTCATGCAACGGCTCACGTCTAAACGAATGGCTTCAAAAGTTTCACACAGGCCATGTTTTTGTTTGTTTACTTCGCAACACGCTTTAAATTTCAGGTCTTCCAACAACATACTTAAAGCACATAATGTGTACTATGTTATTGTGGAGAACATACCAAAGTTCACCCACTGAGCTGGGTCGGATCCTGAAACATCGAAGCAGCACACTGCAGGCCCCTGCTTTGGAAGAGCAGCATCACAACTTGTTTTCAGAAGGTATGAGGCATACAGAGAACATACCAAGTACACATATGGAGACGGAAGCTGGGCCGGAACTTGAGTCGAACAAATCTGAAATCCATGTCCAGATACAGGAATAAAGCAGCAGGAACTTGGAGGCCTAAGGAGAATATAACAAATACCCAAATGCACCTTTCAAACCTGAGTCGCTCTAAACAAACTTATGTTCATTAATTTTCATGGGGATTGATCCCGGAAGACAGAAACCCAGCCACTAGGGGCAGCACAGAGCACAATCAGAGGACCCGGAGGAGTACTTCAGGTTCCTCCCTCCGGCTCCGCCTGCCATTCCATGTCTTATTTAATTCCACCGCACACCGATATACGTTGGTAATAACTGCACTGCCTCAGAGAGCAGCGATGAAATCAGCCGAGCAATCGCTCGCAGATGTTTTACTGAGGGACACAGGAACTCCGGTAATTAAGCACCGACAGTCTGCACATCGTTTCTCCAATTACGATTAAACGCAGGCGCATGTTCACAAAAGCAGGAAACGTTTACCATCTCCGAGGTCGTTAAACCCTCAGAGGAATCATCGCATCAGGATTCTGACTAACGAGACGGTGCATCAGGAGGCCTGGGACCGGAGATCTGTTTATTGTTAAATAATGATTTAACGGCATTGTTAGTTCGTCCTCAGTATTATGAACAGGGATCCAGTAGGTTTATTGCAGGGCAAAGCAGGCTAGGGCCCGGACTCAAAGCAATGTAGCACAAGGCTGGAGAACATACCAAACTTGCACCGACAGGAAGCATGAATCCTGAAAGCCATGGGCGGAGCTACTCAGATTAGGTTGGGATTGTTCTAATGAGCCAGATCTAATCAATTTACCCTCGCCTATACAGCACAGAGAAAAACAACCGGGTGTCTGATTTCCCTGTTTGTGGATTGGTAGGTTCTCCACATACCCGAATGCATGTGCACAAGTACTAAAAATGTGAGTGAAAAGAGTGGCAATCCCATTAACATAAAAAGTGGATCATCTGGACCCTCACATCTCCTACAGTCTGGTTATCAAAAAGGGCCAGCGCATTACATCTCTGATTAGAACCTACAGGATTGGGTCTGGTTCTGCACCGCAGATACGCCGTCAGGGATTTGGGAGCGCGTGAATAAATTGAGCGGAGCGGATCGGAGTAGATAAAACATCTAACTTGGTGTTTACACGGCGTGACTGTCAGCGGCTCTGCCTGCCGGCGACTAAAGTCGACTAAAATCAAATAAACGAGTATGCGCACAAAGACAGCAGATCAAATTGAAGTTCTGTTTATTTCCCCGTCTCAAACATAATTACGTCCAAAGCGCAAGGGCTGGAGAAGGAACGCGGGCATCCGAAACGTCTGAAAGCGCCTCAAATCCAGGCGTGATTTACAGAGCGATTTGGCATTCACAGACGGCTCCTCATTTTTATAGAGCAGTGACAGATTAAAACGTGTGCCGCATTATCAAGCCGGGAAACCGAAAACATGTCAAACGCTTTTTTTCATTTCAAATCGACCAAAGCCACTCTCCTTTCAGAGGGAAATTTACACGCTCAAACTCTCTGATTTTGCACCGAATGGAAATATTGGGTCATTATTAAAGCCGCTGCTGCTGCCTATACAGAATAAATTCATTATCGGAGGGAAAGAGGCATTTCTGATTCAGCAGGTGAGCTTTGTTCACGTTCTCCGCTTCACCCGAGCTAATTGACAGCCTACTGCGACTAAGTACCTAAAAAGGTCAGGCTTCTTTTCAGTCGCCGTATCGCCCAGCCCTCGGCTAAAGGTTGCTGCACCTTGGAGGGCTTTAAGCGATGACTGAGAGTTGTAGGACTTTGATAAATCGAGCTGCGTCTGAGCGGACTCTGCTGGACAGGTCTGGCTTCCCTACAGAGCCGTTCAGAGCAGAAATGCTATTGAAATGCAAGGCTTAAATTTAGTCTTTATATTAATTACAGAGTGAAAATCAGAGTCCTTTACCTTTAGGACAACTTCCCCCAGGTCAGGGTCACGGGGGCTTTGGTGCTCATATCTCATCTCCGTTTAACAGCAGCTGTTTGGGCAGGGATTCCACTACAAACAGGTGGACCTTAAGGAAATGCTCGAGACTTGGGGCACTCCTAAAAACAATATGCTGTGTGAAAGCAATGCCATTGTTATGCCACTCGTTAGATGTTAATCTGAAGCTGTACTGACCAGCCAATTAAGATTAGATGACGATTAACGGGGCCTCTAAGTATTTGGATCAGAAGCAGTTAGTATTATCCAAACAGAAAGTTTCCAAAGAGAACAACCGCACACATTATAAAATAATACACCAAATAAAATGTTATAATAAATAAGGTCTGTTGTTACTGATATGAGCCAAATAAACTGAGGGATGTGGAGGAACTCACCCTTAAAATGATCATAAAAATCCATTTGGACCTCAGACCAGTGCCCGTCCGCTGAGCACACATGGTGTGGGATGGACGATAGGCCGCTGTGCCACCTGAATTTGTGCCACGCAAACTCATACTGCCGTAAGTCCGCGTCGGTACGACACAGCTCAGGCGTTAAAGCTCTGTGTTTGGACCGGTACACTTAAACATCAAACATCACGTTCAGGTCATGAAATTAATTTTACTCGATCATTATTAGAGAAACAGCAACTAAGAAAGAAAATCTTATTTTATCCAGTTATTTCACTCAGTGCACTAACAGAAAACATAAAAATAAAAAAGCACCAAATAAATTCAGACGCTCGCCTTTCAGCAGTCTGATGGTTCTGAGAGACGGCTCAGTAGTGTCTGTCCCAAACGAGAGATACAGTTAAATTTATGGTTCGACCTTGTGAAACTCTGACCCGTGAGCTGCACGTTAATCTGTAGGTAACGAGGCCGTTAACAGATGCGTACAATTTGCAGCCTTTAAATAGCGTTTACAGGGCACGGTGGATAAAAATAGCCTAATTGGTCTTAGCGGCCCGTAAACACAAACCAGCGGCGTGAACGCCTGCTAACTCATCCCAACACCCCCCCACCCCCCCGGTGCCTTAAATCACTGTCAAATTCCCACCCGCTATAAACATGGTGACTCCTCTCGGCCTAATTGTTAAGCTCAGAGACGTTTCCACCAAAAAAAGGAATGAGAAGTGAAGCCGTGTAGGACAAATCCGAGCTAATCTAATCAGGATGTAAATGAGAAGATCAAGAGGCTGCTCATTAGGCTGAGCAAACTAGGACATCTCAGAGATTTATTAATAGAGGGGCACTTACTTATGCAGGCCAGACGGACATAAAAGCGTCCAGAGGAACACCAGAGGCATCAAAAGCTGCAAAAGACGCCTCCGACTCTCGAGAGGCCACGGCGGCGACGCGGAGCAGAATTAGACGAATAAGAGAAGGGCTAATGAGCCTGAAGCATAAACAAGAACGGAGGCCTTCAGAGGGCCACGGGTTCAACAGTCAGAACTCATAAATAATGCTGGGTCTCCCATATTCAGGTTCAGTCTGAATGAGAACGACCACAAAGACCCACCGAGGTTCTGCTCTTGGTCTGCAATAAAGCTCTTGGGTTTTACAATACAGCAGCTAAAAAACAGTAAGAATAAACTTATTTTAAAACAGGTGGGACACAAACAGGAACATAAAAAAGCATCAGATCTGTTAGAGACACAGGGCACAAAAAAAACAAGGAACTTAAAAAGGTGAGGACCAAAAGAGACACTTCATAAAAGTGGTTAAAGTGGTGGGAACTACACAGGCACGTACAGAAGTTAATAGAATGAGATCAGGGACAAAAAAAAAAAAAAAAAAAACAGAAAAAAAAAAACAGAAAAAAAAAAAAAAAAGTTAAAAAGAAGCTACTTCAGAATGTGGAGGAAGCAAAAAAACAAGCAACAAACGAGACACTTTAGAAACAGATGGGAACAAAAACAAGAACCTGAGACAAAAAGAGTCACTGAAAGACGTGAGGACAAACAGAGCTGTGGAGACAAAAAGTGGTGCCTTAATGAGACTGTTTTTTGTCCTCAGTTATTTTAAATGATTATTTTATTAGCATTGCTCCACACCACTTTTTAGAAAATAATTTTTAGTGCTGAACCAAACAGTCTTGGTTCCTTTACAGACGAGTTTCTCTCATATGTTTGTTCCTGTAAAGAAACGGAAATAATTTAGAGGAACAAGAAACTGTCATGTTTGCTCTGAACAAGCTGCCAAACGATTGTTCTTATGCATAATCTTTAGCCCGTAACAAAAACTGAGCCGCTGTAATCTCTCTCTCTCTGGATTTTTTTTTCTTTGCGTTCCTGCTCAGAGGGGAGATTTGCTGTAAAAACAGGAATAAGGCGTTACGTCTGGTGGAGTTAAATAATTACACCGAGGCTCCTCCGGGCTTCAGATCCTCTCGATTTGATGGTAACGTGGCCCTGTTTCCTCACCCACAATAAAAACCTGCTCACAGAGCTAATATGTGGACAACTGCTCATCTCATCTGGTGAAGCACTCAGCTCCAGAGAAAAGAGAAGAAGACATAGAGAGAGAGAGAGCGAGAGAGAGAGAGACGGGTTTGTAGCAATAGAGATGTCGAGCCCCAAGGCAGCTTATGGAATGACAGGACCATAAGTACAGCAGCTTACCATCATCTCTCTTCCCAGGTGAGACCATAACACAAGCTCAAGCTTTTTGAACAGAAGGTCAGACCATGGTGGAGACAGAGCTCAGTTTGTGGATCTGCCTGAGATTTGTATGTTACATGACTTTCCAGTCACAGGCACTCAAACCAGCACAACCTTAATTCAGTTTAGTTTCTTCTGCAACATTCATCCTCAGGGGTTTCAAACAACTGATCAAAAAAAAGGGTTGGACAAGGTCAAAACACCAGCTTGGGCTCCACTGATCCACAGACGGACTGTGTATAGAGGAAACTCATGAACATTCTTACTCTCCCTTACAGCAGTCGTTTAATAATCCACAAAAGGAATCCAGGGTAACTTAAGCAACTAAAGGCCTCTATCACAATGGCTAATGTTAGCGTTTCTACCATGGCACTGCTCTCCAAAAAAATCATCACTACGCGTCTGCAGTAAAGATCATGTGGATCCAGAAGGATATTGGAAAAAAAAGTTTTGTTTTCATTTTTGTTTAAATAAGCAGTGTTATACCTGAAGAAAGTAACGCACTGCATTCTGGGATAAGAACTGTATCCTGTCTGTGAAGCATGGTGATGGTAGCATCACAGTTTGGGTTTATATCACCATTATAACAGCAACTGAATGAACTGAATATTAAAAAAAGAGTGGCTCACACAGAACCTAAGCAAACAAGGTGTTCTAACAAAGAATAAAGCTTTGTTATAATTTGGTATAATTTTGGTAGAATAAATGTTTTAGATCAGCTCAACTCAAAGTCTGGACGGCTCATGGATCTGAGCAGGGGTGTGTGTGTGTGTGTGTGTGTGTGTGTGTGTGTGTGTGTGTGTGTGTGTGTGTGTCTGTGTGTGTGTGTGTGTGT
>JAVSBU010164517.1:0-12527 GCA_033118015.1 Loricariichthys derbyi
CCATTAAAAAAAAAAAAAAAAAACACACACACACACACATGGCCGTTTTTGCAGTTTAATGTTTAAGCAAACTTACAAACACAGTTTTCTGTAGACTTCCCAGCTGACTCCAAACACTTCCTCTTTTCTCGGGCGAAACCAATGGACTGTTCTACTGTGCAGTTATTGGGAGGTTTGCACGCTCTGAGCAGTGCACACTATTTTAGCGGAAGTATTTTATGTGTTTTGGGGGAAAATGTATTTTATTATGTGTAGAAGAAATTCTGGATACTAAAAATTATTTAGGGTGTTTATGTATTTCGTGTTTGTTCTTTTCAGTTGTTGTTTTTCATTTAGAATTTTGTTATTTAGTTAATTGATTTATGCTGGCAACTGGGCTCATCTGTGGGGAGGGGCTGTGGGTATACAAACCCAGTAGATGCTCTAGAGCGTCAGTGGTGGTTGTGTTGTCCTGGTGACTGTGTCTTTTGACCTGGGTAGAAGTTTTGTTCAGGGTCTAGTGGATTTAGCCTGGCAAACTGGAAGCCAGTTTATGTTTGCATTTTCATAGTTTTTGTTTTGCTTTGTTTGACTTAATTTGGGACACTGTAAAGGTTTGCACCGTTTTTAAGGAAAATTTTTGAAAATTAGAAAAATAAAAGAGCTCTATTTTTTGAAAGAGGCTTCCTCCCTCTCTGTCCACTCCACCACCGTACATTCCTGCTACAGTGGCATCTTAAAGAAGGTGGTGCTGAAAGTCCAAAAATATCTTCAGGGATGTGGTCACCTAAGAACTTAAATCTAGAGGCACGTTCTACAAAAGCTCTGTTGATTTGGATGGAATTGTGTGCAGCCTTTGGTTTTAGGGTAATCCAAAATAAGCTCTTTGATCTTCTCAGTAGTGAAATAAAGGTTGTTGGATAAACATCATGCTGCCAGGTGCTAATTCTCCTCTCTTTATGCCAGTTCATCATCATCACTTATGTAGCCAACCACTGTGGTGTCATCCGCAAACTTGATGATGATTTTGGCCCTGTGCAGAGACACATAGTTGCGTATGAACAGGGAGAAGAGCATACAGCCTAGCAGCACACCAGTGGGTTTACTATGGGTGGTCCAATTTCATCCCACAGTCCAAAGACATTCAATTTAGCTGAATTGGAGATACTAAATTGATAATCAAATAAACTATATAAACTATATAAAATAAAATATTGAACTAATGCTGATGAAACATCTATCCTTGTAACATTGTTCCTTTCATGAATATAGCCCAGTTTACTGATGTGACTTTAAATAAGTCAAATAAACAAACAAACTGAAATCTATGTGTAAATAAATATAAGATCCAGATACACAGAGAACCTAGGCATGCTCAGCCCAATGGCAATGTGAAACGATCTTGTTGGTTCACCACCTACAAGGTGATGGGTGGGAGATTGGGTCCATTGTCAGCTGGACAGCAGGCATGGGATGGAATGTTCTGGACATAGTAGACCTTGGCAGTGGAGACTGAGCCAAAGTCCATCCTCATTTGAACTTGGAGTGGTGAAATGTTATTAGACATTTTATGGACAGTCTAGCATCTAGTAGCTCGAACACAAGATTATTTACAATTGTAATTGGTAGCAAAGCAACTTGACTAATGGTTAGTGATAGATTTTGTGATCATGTGTTTGTGTCAGTCAGTGAAGAACCTGAAGTTCAAAAGAGGTTCAATATCACTGCATGGTAACGTCCAAATAATACCTTAAAACCACCCTGTACTAATTGAAGAAACAATGTTAACTGTTTGGACTGGTGTCATTTATCTGTTAGTGTCCCTTATCTGTTAGTGCTACCACAAACCAAGCCACTGTACTGCAAAGAACTCTGAAACTCAGAAAGATGGATGATTCCCTGGCAAGAGAGGCTATGATTGGACAGGTTAAAACACAGGACATAACCAGGTGGGAAAGGTCCAGGCTCCAGGTCTCATACAGGCTTTAAACTGTCTGCCTCCCCAAGAGTCTGTCTATCCTTGCAAAGTCCTCAGCATCCTGGTAGTCCAAGCAGATCAAGGGTTCTCTGCCACATAACAACTGGACTTCAAAGTCACCATACTTGAATATTATTGAAAGTATACGGTACAGACTCAAACAAGCTGTCCATGCTAGCTAACATATAAGTGATAAAATAAGATACAGAAGCTTATACATGGCTACAAAAATGTTGACTTTTGCCAGAGGCTGACTATTAAAGTGACCATTCCACTACTTGTGGAATGAAAGCTTAGCAGGCTAAGTCCAATCGAAAAGGGCCACAAACTTCATAATTGTTAAGACAAAGGTGGTTTACCATCCAGTTATGAAAAAAGAAGAAAAAGGCAACAGAAAGAATCAGTGGGTAAAAGAGAGGGAAAAATCAAAAAGTACTGATGTGGAGAATTAGAGGGAGCAGGTTTCAGTTCATTCTCCAGCAACATGGATGAATTCTTTCCAATTTCCAGATAGTATTGCTTTCCTGCATGCTTGAACTTCACTATCCAGCCAAAGTCCTATATGAAAAAGTTTCCCCTACAAACTTGTCAAAGAAACCTGCAAGAATGATGACAGAAGAAAGAAACACTGAAGTAAAAACAAGGCAGAAGACAAGCTGGTGCATTTATCATCTTCAACAACTACAAAACATAGACTTAAGCCAGAAAAAAGTTTAAATTCTCTTTTTTGTATGACATTTTACAATATCCTCAGAAAATTACCTGACACATAAGAAAAAAAAAACCAAAACAGGTTTAACTGGTTCTTCGGGATGTCAGCTCTTCATTTTAAGCAAAAGCCTAGCATGATTGGATAGTTTTACATTCTTGGCAACATGTCCCATCTTATTTTCAGGCGTCGTGCCAGGCGTGGGTTTATTTATCATCTTGCAACCTGGCGTGGGCCTGGCGCTGCACAGCTGAATCTACTTAGACGTGGCGCCCGCATGCGGGTAATCAGGATTAGATTGGTTTCAGCTGTGCTATGGTTTTAAAAGCGAGCCGCGCTGATTATTGATCGCAGGGTCATCTTCACGGTAAGCTGCGTTCTCGCTCTTTTTGTGCCAGAGAAGGTGAAGGACAAAGGTATCCACCCTTTCTTCATAGAGGAAGGGCAGTGTACAGGTTGGAGCCTGGAGGTACCCGGTAAGACTTAGTTGTCAGTGTAGGGGCAATTAGTTGCATCTCTGCGCCGCCCGGATCCCCTCGGCACCCCCTGTGCTCCCAGTGTGGTTGTCCAGGCAGCACCGGACCTAAAGGGTCCACACATGTATACCGCAGGTTCCTTGCTGCCTCAGGTGGGTCACTGCTTAGGCCTGTCCCTGCACTGCACCCTGTCAGACCTCCCCTGGTCTCTCCTTGTCTCGTGGTTGGCCGGTTCGGGACATCTGACCGTAAAAGCGGTTGCCACAAGGTGTGGTTGGTCGGACCGGTCCGTCGGGTGTAAAATCGGTCCCACTTCACCTTGGACGTGTCCTAAGCTGTCCCCACGTGTCCTAGCCACATTGGCCTCTGAGGGTTTGTGATTTTGGCTTTTTGGTTTCGCTTTTGGCCTTTATTTGTTACTTTGCTTCCGTTCCTTTTAGTTCCCTTATTTATGTTGAATAAGCCTACTCTTATTCATGAAGCTGTCTGTGTTTGGGTCCTCCTTTTTACACCTCTCCCCCATTTCATGACAGAATGATCCAGCCACTGTCAGGCATCACGCCAGGTGTGTGTTTATTTACCATCTGGCAACCTGGCGTGGGCCTGACGCTGCACAGCTGAATCTACTTTGACTTGGCTCCCGCATGCGCGATAACGCTGTGGACACCATTAGTAATCAGGATTAGACTGGATTTAGCTGTGCTACGGTTTTAAAAGCAAGCCGCATTTTAACATCTTTCAGCCCTGTGATCATTACGATCTCCCGCGGCTCATGCTGCCGCTATGGGGGAGTGTAGAGGGGTTAGCAGATGCGTCGGATTTCATCTCTTTATGCTAGGCCGTCCCGAGGTTGGTGCACATATACCACACAATGCGCACAAGAGAAGGTGAGGGACGAAGGTATCTGCCCTTTTTTCATAGAGGAAGGGTGGTGTACAGGTTGGAGCCTGGAGGTAACCAGTAGGGCTTAGTTGTCAGTGTGGGGCAATTAGCTGCATATCTGCAAAGGGTCCACACAGGGATATTGCAGGTTCCTTACTGCCTCAGGTGGGTCATTACATGGGCCTGTCCCTGCACTGCACCCTGCAGGACCTCCCCTGGTCTCCCCTCGTCCTGTGGTTGGCCGGTTCGGGACATCCGAACGTAAAAGTGGTTGCCACATAGGTGTGGTTGGTCGGACTGGTCCGCCGGCTGTAAAATCGGTCCCACTTCACCTTAGACATGTCCTAAGCTGTTCCCACATGTCCTAGCCTCGTTGGCCTCTGGGGATTTGCCATTTTGGCTTTTTGTTTTTGTTTTTGGGCTTTATTTGTTACTTTGCTTCCATTCCTTTTAGTTCCCTTATTTATGTTAAATAAGCCTACCCTTATTCATGAAGCTGTCTATGTTTGGGTCATCCTTTTTACACCTCGGCCCCATTTCATGACACTTATCTTATTATTTTCCTGGATAACTCATCCATTCACATCTTCTGAAAATACAAAAAAAACCAACAAAAAAAAAACCAAAAAAAAAACCAACAACAACAAAAAAAACCCTACAAGTAGTCTTATAATAACCAGTAAAAATTGTTGACTCATATTGCACAACTACCTTGGTCATGCCAGTATCTTTTCTGCATCAGGAAGATTCAATCTTTCCCTTTCTAGGGAAGCCATCCAGTTGATTGTTCAGTCTCTGCAAAATATATTTCCATGAATACAATAAGACTTTCAGCTCACTCAGAATGCAGCATTATAGCCTTGTTTTCAATTTATCCACACCATAAACACACCATTCCAATTTGGTTTCTTCACTTGCTTACTGTAGTTGTCTGCATTAGACATTTTCAAAACATGGATGCTCCCCTGCTAAGCTAGCAATAGCCATTCCAGCATAAATGCTTTGATCAAATCCATTTCATACCCTTCGAGACTCTACTATGGCTCTACTGGAGCTACCAAACAAGATCAAAGGAAGACAGGCATCAAGACTCTTCTCTACTCTACTTCTCTACTGTCATGCAGGTGGTGGAATGAACTTTCTCTAGTTGTCTCTTGCTGTCTCCCATCACAACTAAAGGGTCTTTATGCATGCATAGAAGACTGAAATAGCATGTGTACATTTAATTTTAAATGGAAAAACCCTTACCTGTTATTATTTCTGCCTTTTAATGTCATGTTTGTTGTTATTGTCCTGCATCAGGATCTTTAGTTAGACTGTTTTATTGGGATAGCTCTTTGTATGCTGTAAGAAATCTGTTGATTTTAAAATGAAAACCATCAAATCATAACTATAAAAGACTGTAAACTCCAAATAGGTTAAAAACTGTTTCTGTAACAGTTAAAACAGTATCAGCTGAAGCAACAGTTTTGACACCATCTTTTTGGAAAAATACATTACTCCATTTTTAAATGCTTTTGTGCTTATAAGAGAAAAATGCTGTAATAATTTGAAGCACTGATAACTTCACGGGGGCACGTTCCCATTCCCAGTGGGCAGTGCGTGATGTTGTTAATGGTTATTTAAAAAGAAAAGCAGTGTTTAAGGTAATGTAGTGATTAACATAACATGGCGTTAGTGTTAGTAATGCGAATTTATGTGTGTATTTATAAAAGCTCATAACTGTTTGTGCTCATTTACTGTGATGACATAACATGTATGATTATGTTGTGTGATACAGTGCTCGTGGCAGTGCGAGTTGGCTGGGCTACACAGCATCCTTGTGTTGACTGGTAATAGACCATATCAAGGCTATTAAATTGTCTGCACCGTGTTAGGGGTTGTTTAATAAAGTACCAAAAAAAGAAAAAAGAAAAACATTTTCATGTTTCAAATAATTCTGCTGATTATAAAAATATGCCATATATTTTGTATTTGAAAACAGTATTGTTTATGGTCAAATTCCTATGTTTTTCATAATAAATTACCATAAGTAAGCAATGCAGTTCTCAAATATACCATTTAAAGTTGCAAAGACATTGTCAAATGTCTTATATCTTGTCATTAAGTTTTTATGGTGAAATTCTGTCAATCACAGTACTTTAGCATAAATTTAAGGCTTTTATTATTTGTTTGTTATTACAGTGTGCTAGCATGAGCTAATGTCTGCTAAGAAGAATAAAAATCAGATCTGTAAACAAAAATTCTGTAAAGGCTAAAACTAGTTTATCACCACCATGGCAGACCATGGAGGGCAGAAGTGTCTGGGTGTCCAGGTGAGATGATTTACTGCACCATGTAATGTAGAATACTCTGTCAGACTTTAGTACCATCTAATGTCCAGTCAGGTGGTTCTGAAGGGTGTCAAGTACAGCAGGTTACTGTCATTACTATGGGTCTGGGGTTGTTTTGTGGATTTTCTTTTCTTTTCTTTTTTTTTGTATGATTTTGATCAATTTGTTATTTAATTGTTTTAGTTAATATTATATTTAGTTTAGTTTAAAATAAGATGAGCCTTTTTTTAGTCCCACAATGGGGAAATTCACATTCCTCCAACTCAGAGAGAGTTGGAGAGGCTGCTGCCACACAAGGCGACCCCTTTACAGTTACAGGAATAATACAGAACAGAAATACATTATATTAGCAAGATTATTTATATCTAATGACATTTACATTGTTATTGATCAGTTGAAGTGCCTTTAAAGCTCATTATTTAAAACTTATTTCACCAGATAATTATTCTACCATGTTCTGAAAAATGGAAGCTTTCATGGAAAAGGCAGCTGGATGTATTGACCAGTATTTTAAATAAAAGTTTGCATTATTACATTAACATGTACTCCATTTTCTGTGGAACTCCTAGTTCATTTCTGATGTCTTTATAAATCATATTACCGTAATTAGCTAAAAAGTATTTCATAATCGCTCAATAAATACACCTGTATCAGGAAAGCCCATAACTTTGAGAACATATATGCAGAAACAGCATCATGATATTGAAAAGAAATCAATATTTTGTCATGTTTATTGCACCTTTTTAAGCTAATTTAAATATTCAGGTGTGTTCTGCCTTAATTGTCTGTTATATTGTATTTCATACACGGCCCATACAAAAACATAAAATAAAAAAATCACTAATATTTAGTTGGATCATCTTTAACTTTGATTACGGCAAGCATTCATTGTTTCCACAGGCTTCTGCAATGTCACAACATTTATTCTGTCCAGAGTTGCATTATTTTTCTCCCAGATCCTATATTGATGGTAGGAGATTTGGATCCATTGCACAAAGTCTTCTCCAGGACATTCCCATAGATTGTCAATGTGGTTCAGGTCTGGACTCTGTGGTGGCCAATCCATGTGTGGAAATGACGCATGCTCCCTGAACCAATTTTTCACAATCTGAGCCCAATGAATCCTGGCATATACAAATGCCATCAGGGAAGAAAAAAATCCATTGATGGAAAAACCTGCTCATTCAGTCCATCCATATTCTTACAAAAAGTGCACGCACACACACACACACACACACACACACACACACACACACTAGTCAAAATTCAAACTTTCTGTTCGTATTTTTCCTAATTAACTTCACAATGTTTATGTTCACAAAGGTTTGTCTCCTGTCATGCTCATCTCATAGATACTCAGTAATAAGAACAGAAACAGCAGTTGTCAATATTATGGACAACTTAACACCCACAAACATGTCCACACAAAATTACATTTCTAAGTTTACTCTGACAGGACCTTGCCAACAGTACATAGATAAACCAGTGAACCCAGGGGAAACAAAATGAGCAGTAGAATATGAGTTGTTCAAAGGTTATTTTGGAACTAAGGAAGATTAGACAAAGGATAGCTATGCAGACAGACTGAGTGACAAACAGGCAAACAAAGAATCGAAATAAACTATATCTGGAGATAAAGGAAATCACCCGGAGTAACTAATTCATTTAGATATGGTTCATCATGAAAGGCGTCTCCTGTGGCAGTGCCCCCATTTGAAGAAAAGAATAATTTCGAGCCCCCTACTCTGGCACACATACACTGTACATATATTATCTTTTACTTCCAAACGCAAAATGAAATTCATTTTAAACACCGTAATTCATACAAAACTGCAATGTTTTCTTCAACAAAACCAAATAAAAAGACAAAATCATCTTTACAGTAGAATTATTACAAGTGATATGCATTATGTATTTTAACAAAACAGTGCTCAAACATGCCTCATTCATTTACCTTCTTACTTTGGGAACCACTGACCTAAGGCAATCTAATCAAACCAATAGCAGCTAACATTAACACTCTTAAGCAATGTTGTGTGTGTGTGTGTGTGTGTGTGTGTGTGTGTGTGTGTGTGTGTGTGTGTGTGTGTGTTGTGATGTTGTAAAGATGCAATATTCTAAAAATCACAGACTTGGAATGACCAACTTCTCTCATTATGACTGATATGGCCTTCATCTGGACAAAATGCTGCCAGAGGGTTTCAGTCACTATGGAACAGCTCACCATTTTTGCAAAGTCAGTGAAGACTGGAAAGTTAGGCTGCCAGTTAAATAGGGTTTGTCATATAATTAAGGAAATTAGCACCAGGTGGGGGGTTAACACCAGTAGCTTGCGGGTATCTGAAAGTGTTCTCTAAATTTGATCAGTGTTCTTTTTCAATTTTCTCATTTAAGTCTTTTTTATGCTGTGCTTTAGAAAATATGCAATTTATGAAATAAGCTTGCATACTGCTATTTTATTCCTGTTAGGATAATTTCACATAGAACTACACAATGACTTTGATATTTAGGAAAGTGTCATGAGGTGGGGGTTTAAGGTATAAATAAGGAGACCCAAATGCAGGACAGCATAATATATAAAATATTGGTGTCCAGCAATAATGATGAAAACTAGTATGAAGCTAAACTCACAGCTAGCAATACACAACTTTCAATAAATTACATCATTTTCAGTTCTCAGCATGCACCACATTTACTATTTTAGTGCAATCCCAGTTTGTAGAGTCACAAAAGTGACACTCTTGACAAAGATAAATACGTCAATTAATAACCTACATAAAAAGATTGTAGTCTCAGTGGGCGACTCAGTGGGTAGTTCCAGATACTGGAATTTATCAGGTATATGTACAGTAGGTGTACAGTAGGTTTACAGAAATACCTTAAAACAAACAAACGAAAACCATCCAGAAAATATAAATTGCCGCAGCTCAGGACATAAAGTCAGACATAAACTACTGTTAGGTTGCATAACCCTGGGCCAATGGGCTAAAACAGAATGCTCTGCGTAACACTAGGAGACTTTTTTTTTACAATATATTGTACCAATCAGCCATAACATTATGACCTGCGCTTGTTTATAGATACCTTGTCCATTTTATCAGGTCCACTTACCATATACAACTTTGAAGTTCTACCATTAGAGACTGAAGTCCATCTGGTGTTCTGCAAAATGTATTTGCAGAACATCACCCTATTATTCAGTGGTCAGGAACACAATGGGACCACAACAGATCAGATAATATTAGGGTCATTCTTAACACTGCAGTGATACTGATGTGGTGGTGGTGGTGTTGTTAATGTGTGTTCTGCTGGCACAAGTGGATCAGATACGTCAATGCTGCTGGAGTTTTTAAACACTGTTAACTCATTGTTCATTTTATTAGACACATTTACCTTATTGATCGACCTCATAGATGTAAAATCAGAAACAGTAGCTCACCTGTTGTTGCACAGTTTATGTTAGTGATCCTTTAATCCTTCACCAGTGCTCATAGGACACTGCCTACAGAATGCTGGTGACTGGAAAGTTTTGATTTCGTGATTATTCTCAGGCCACTCGAGGTGACACTATAGTTTTTGAAAACTCCAGCAGTGGTGCTTTGTCCATACCAGACCAACACACACTAACACACCACGAACATGTCAGTGTTACTGCAGTGCTGAGAATGAACCGCCACCCTAATAGTACCTTATCTGTGGTGGTCCTGTGGGGATCCTGACCATTGATTAACAGGGTGAAAGAAGACTGACAAATTATGCAGAGCAACAGACAGAATGCAGTCTCTAATTGTAGAACTACATAGTATACTTACAGAGTAAAAGGCGCTGATAAAATGTACAAGGAGTGTAGGAACAAGGTTATACTCATTTAAAAAATTCAAATCAATTCATCGGAAAGACCTGATAACTATAATCAAATGTCCTAATGCATTCTTAGTCAAATCTGGTCCCCTAATACGGATCTTATTGTCAAATTGTCTGGTTCTCTGTCCAGCCCTCCTGCTAAGTGACCTTTATCATATACAGTTGCAGTCAAAAATATTCAACCGCCCAAAGATTTTAAGGATTTATCAATTAGAGTTTTTCAAAATATTAAAATTATGAGTTGAGTGATACATACAACATGAGCAGAAATTGCATGATTTAGTATTTGTGCAACAGTATATTTTATTACGATATCCAAGTCACAATTATCCAACCTGTCAGGTGTCATGCCAGACATCCGTGTGTTTACCACTGGCAGTCTGGCGTAAGCCTGAAGTCACGGCTGAATCTAGCGAGGCTTTGGTGTCTGCACATGTGCGATCGGCATTGCAGGTTGGATTCAGCTGTGACCAGCGCTTTAAAAGTGAGCCACGCGGACAATTGTAAGTAATTGTAAGCCACATTTTTACCATCTGACAACCCAGCGATCAGTTTGATTCACTGTGGCTCATGAAGCCGATATGGGGCATTTTTAGACAGGGTTTTAGTTGACGCGTGGTTTCCATCTGTACACGCTAGGCACATCCCAAGGCTGGTGCATATATCCTGCACTTATGTGCGCAATTGGGAATCGTGCTTGCGGGTGCACGCACCAGTCTCATTCTTGGTGCCAGAGAATTTGAGGGACAAAGGTACCACCCTTCATTCGTAGAAGGAGGTTGGAGTAAGGTCAGGAGACCTAAGCTACTGACAGGGATTAACATGATAGTGTAGAGACAGTTAGCAGCATCTCTGCACTGCCCGGACCCCCTCGGCATCCCCTGTGCTTCCTGTGTGGTCGTCCAGACAGCGCCAGACCTAAAGGGTCCACACGAGGATACCGTAGGTTTGCTGCTGCCACTGGCGGGTCATTGTCCAGGGCCTGTCCCTGCACTGGCAGGGGGCAGTGCAGGGGGCAGTGCAGGGCCTGTCCCTGCACTGCCCCCTGCCAGACCTTGCTTAAGTCTCCCTTTTGTCCTTATGGTTGGCCGGTTTTGGATATCCGGCCATAAAAACGGTTTCCATGTAGGCATGGTTGGCCGGACTGGTCCGTCAGCTGTAAAATCTGGTCCACTTCACCTTGGATGTGTCCTAAGTCATCGCCATGTGCCCTAGCCCCATTGGTCTTTAGGGATTTTGCCATATAGGCATTTATGGTTTCCTTTTCAGGGCTTTTATTTGTTATTTCCTTCCATTCTTTTCAGTTTCCTTATTTACATTAAATAAAGCCTACCCTTACTCATGAAGCTGTTTGCGTATGGTTTCTCCTTTACACCTCGCCCCTGCACCTCCTTTAACCATGTGACACAACCCCTAAATAATATTGTTGTTTGTAAAGCTTTCTGGCAAATTTGTGGGCTAAAGTAGAGTTAAAACATAATTAAGCCTTTGAAAACACTATAATGATCCTTCATTTGCTTCAGCTGTAATGTATATACATATATAAACCCCACCCATGAAGGAATTCAAGGTGAGTTTAAATCATGGGAAAGACAAAGGAGCTTCCACAAAATCTGAGAAAGGAGATTATTTCATTGTACCTAAAGCTATGTTCACACATACACGGTTGTGGCCGAGATAAACGAGATTTGGCTTACTGAAATTTCCGAATTGTATTCTGGAGTGTTCCTGCAAAACCTGGATGCTTATGAATTAACCGGTGGTGGGCATGCCTTGACTGGGAAAAAAATCTCGGTCGCACAAAAAGATTCAACATGTTGAATCATTCCTGGAGTTTTTGCCAGAACCATAACATTACATAATGACTGTATAGACGACCTGGAAAGAGCGGAGCCTGCCTGTCCTTCCAAAATGCAACCGGCCTCTCCAGTTGTTGTGATGAGAGTAATTTTGTACATTACCTGTTATGACCAGTAGGTGTCATTAAATGACCATGTAAAGTCAAATGTGGCATTACGTCATGGACATGTGGTGCACTGTTGAGCGTTTTAATTGGTCTATTTCCATGATATCTTTGTGACTGACATACAAACAGCCTAAAGACAATGAGTCCTCTGTGCTGTATCCATTACGTTTAATGTAAGTACATTACATTATTATGGAGGAACTTTATTTTGTTTCACTGTGTACTGTACGCCACTGTATATGGTTGAAATGACAATAAAAACCAGTTGAACTTTAACTTGATCTCTGTCCTCTGCCTAGGGGTGGAGCTAAATTTGCATATTGCATATTTTCCTGACCTT
>JAVSBU010164728.1:0-12524 GCA_033118015.1 Loricariichthys derbyi
TTATCTTTTTATTGTTATTTATGATGTAGTTGGCTATCAGTTATTACAAATAATAAGTTTAGATTTGAAAACTCGTGTTTTTTTTCTTGTCCCAATGTCCCCATCATATGACGAAGAGCAAATAATGAGTCATATAGCTGTTTATTTAATATTTGCCATCTACAACAGTTTGTCCGTTTAATTAGGGCTGTAATTTAAACATTAAAAAGTTGTACTCACAGGTAAAAAGCGTTTCTCTCTTCTGGCAAATTGAACGCAGATGAGTTTAACTCCATTGTCTGAATCTCAAACAGATTAAAGTATGCTTCAGAGTGCACTAGGTAGTGCGCCAAGCTCTATATTATCTATATATGCGCCCTATATAGAGAGCTAGACGGCTGATGAAAATCTATATAGAAAAATAAAAGAAAGCTTAAAATGAACACATAGAAAGGAACTTGTATTATATTAATATCACGAAAATGTATTAATATCACAAGGAAAAAGTATTATATTAATATTAAAAGCGCTGAATTCATACAGTCTGGGCTAGGGGCGGGGCTAAATTTGCATATATTAATTTCGCCCTTTCGTGGCAGCACCAAGCTTGCCTTTGGGCTAAAGTGCACATTTGGGTGGAACTTGTAATATTTCATTGCTGTTTCGGACTATCGGCCGAATGTGACGTGATCTTACATGGCAAATCGCGGCATATGGGGATTCTCGGCGTCGCTCGGAAGTTTTCGCCAACTTTTTAATGAAGTTTGGCGTGGGAGTCGCCATACAATCATGACACTCTGGAATGTATACGGGACCTGGCGAGGTTTAGCGGTAGGATAATTTGCATATTATTCTCCGCCCCCTTTTGTCTTGATTTTTGTTGTTAATGTCGTGGTTTTTTGACCCATGACAGCCCAGGCCAAAATACTGCTGTGTGTGAAAGGGGCATTACACACAAAAAGACGGGTCCGAGCATTCCTGGTTAGAGTCTGCTGTGGGATTGAGCGCTCATCGCCCAGCTTGTTAGACTGCTGCCTTCAGACCCTCACCAGGACGGCCCGGCTCTCCAGTCCATTGGGTAAAGGTAGGGTCTATATGGTTGGGACAGTATTTGAGTACTGTTTGTGATGTGAGGAATAAAAGACATTTATTCTAGTGTTAACCAGTTGTGAGTGTGCGAGTCCTTCCATACACCGCCCGGCCTCAACGAACCTGAAGGATCAACTAAAATATTATACAAGACAAAAGGCAATTAAATAAGAATGATTAATTAATAAAATTAATTAATCCAAAATTGTTACAAAACACATGTACAAGTGGAAAAGAAGAGAAAAGACAGAGCTACAAACTTTCTCTCTTTCTCTCGTTATTCGAAATTAGGCTCTAAAACCTATCCTGTAAAAAACCTTCAGTCCGTCATTAAACCAGAGCCACTCCGAGTGGACAGGGCAAAGTCAAGGTGTGGTCAGGGCGCAGTGCTATTTAGGACGGAGCAGCTCCAGCTGGTCCTGATACTCTGTGAAGAGACGCTGAAAGCGCAGGTTCTGTCCAACCACAGGAAGAACTTCCATCAGGAGCTCCCGTTTCCTCAAACCCTACACATACACACATTAACCACGTCCTTTATGTTTGAGCTCTCCCAGATGGTGAACTGTAAACTGTGTAACAAACTCACCAGGACACTGGGCTCCCAGGAACTGCTGCTGGATTTATGAACCGGACCCAATAAATCCTTACAGAGCTCCCTCAACCTCTGTTCATAACCTGCACACACACACACGGTCTTTCTAACTATATATTTATAAGGATTATTATATTTAACTACATATTGGACACCTATGACAAACCGCCTCACCCTCGTTAACGAGGAAGCGTGTGTAGATGAGGAGCCAGTGTCGGTACTCATTGGCCGAATGCAGGGTGTGGGCGGAGCTCAGCTGGTTCTCCAGGAACGAGAGAGTCATCACCTGCTGGACGTGATGGGGAGTGGAGGAGAGACGCGACGCCAACCTCCCCGAACTAATACACACAGACTCACACTCGATCACAGAGATCTAAACCCAAGGGAGAATGGAGAGAAAAAAAAGGGCTCGTACCTGAGGTTACGCCCCTGAGTGGTGAAGAGAGGCCCTGTGGAGCCCAGTGCATCATGGGACGTTATACAGTTACTGAAGTCTGCACATTGAACCAGTGCGTCCTGTTTATCCCCAATCACGTTCCTAATTCAGAGAGAGAGAGAAAAAAAAATACATTTATACAAATGTAAAGTAAATGTACAATTATACACTTACAGAAGGCAGGGCTAAAACCCTGAGCTCCTTATTTACTACATACATCAGCACTAGAGTGTGTGTGTGAGGAAGTCAGGTTTATATTATCACTGTGGGGACGAAACGACATTTTGTTGGTCCCATAGAGAAAACTGCCTTGTGTTTTACTTATTTATACATTTTTACACAAAAACTGCAATTTTCTTTTGAATCAGATTCCATTTGGTTATTGAGGGTTAAGGTTAGGTGTAGAATTAATTAGCTTTAATTAATTAATCCCCACCAGGACAGTGAGACAAATGTGTATGTGTGTGTTTTTATGAATTAAGGTTAGGTGTAGAATTAATTAATCTACAGTAATATTATATCAGTGAAAAGTCCTCACAAGTATAGTGAGACAAGTAGGTGTGTGTACTTATACCTATATTTGTTAATGGCAGGTGAATCTGGCAAAACAACATTTATCAGAAAAACCAATTGGCCAAGCACTTTGTTACAGGATTAATTAGCTACAGTAATCGTTATGTCAAAGGAAAGTCCTCAGAAGGAGAGCGGGAAGAATGTGTGTGATCTTACCATGTCTCCATGGCAGAGTTGAAACTGTAGGATTTTCCGTTGGATAGAGAAACTACAGGAACGCCATGATCCGTCAACATGGAGGAAACCACGGAGTCTGAACCTGAGAGAGAGAAAAGAGTGCGAGAGAGAGCGAAAAAGAGTGACAGATAGAGAGAAAGGAGAGAGAGAGAGAGAGAGAGACAGCGAGAGAGAGCAAAAGAAAGAGTCAGTCAGAGAGAGAGAGAGAGAGTAAAAGAACAAGAGAGAAAGAGAGAGCGACACAGACAGACAGCGAGAGAGAGAGAGAGAGCAAAGAGAAAGAGAAAAAAGAGAGAGAGAGAGAAAATGCGAAAGAGCGAGAGAGAGAGAGCAAGAGAGAAATAGAGAGAGACAGACAGAATGTGACAGTGAGTAAAAGAAAGAGTGAGAGAGAGAGAGACAGAGAGAGAAAAAGATAGAGACAGACAGTGAGAGAGACAAAGCAAAGAAAAAAAAGAGAAAGAAAGAGGAAAAAAAGAAAGAGACAGACAGAAAACGCAAAAGAGAGCGAGAGAGAGAAAAATATAAAGAGAGACAGACAGCAAGAGAGACAGACAGACAGAGAGAAAAAGTGAAAGAGAGCCAGAGAGAGGGCAACAGACAGAGACAGACAGAATGTGTGTGAGAGAGTGAGAGTGCGAGCAAGAGAGTACAGAGACAGCGAGAGAGAGAGAGATATAAAGAGCAACAGAGAGAGAGAGAGACAGTGAGATTTTCAGTAGTGTGTAATAGATTGATAATCTGATATCAGTGTGTATATTAATGCATTATGTTACACTTTATGTTAAACTCTTACCAGATAATATAAAGCTGAGAGACTGGTTTTTAACTAGAGCTGTTTGTTTCTGTAGGTCCCTGTAAACACACGACAGTGAAGGGTTTCACCTTAAAACTTCAGTCTCAAAGTCTGTTCATCATGTGTACAGATAAATACACAAACACACAGACACACCAGACAGACAGCGTGGCCGACGCGGTCAGCGTCATCACAAAGTGGGCGGAGCAGTGCAGGGCTGAGATGGGTGCAGAGAGCACGATCGATGGGAACAGCCTCCGCCCACAGGCCGAGAAAACCGACAGGGTCCGGTCCTCGCATGCCACGGCCACCGCGTCGCTATAGAAACAGAGGAGTGTGAAGCCATGAAGGCTGTGCTGGTTATGACGTCACAATAAGCGAGCGAGCGCACGTGTACCTGCTCGCTGTTGCCATGACGACGCGGCTGGTGAGCACAGTGTTCCACTCTCGGCCCGGCGTGTTGAAGCGGAGCTGACTGATACGGGAACCGGCCAGCACACACAGCTCGTTCTCCACCTCCAGATAGACGACGGGGTCTGAACCCACCTACAAGTATGAGGACGCGCACAAAAACGCACACGTTTATGGCTCCACCAGCGTATTTGAAATGTGAACATGGATAAAAAAACAACCCCTGGCTGCACACAACCAAGAAGGAATAAGCCCACATGAAGAAACACTAATTTCCAGAACAGGCAATGCAGTATCACCTTTTAAGCACTTGATATCATAAGTAGGTAAATCCAGCTACTAGCAGGAAGTCACATCGGTCAAATGACCGGTGCTCGGTACTTCTAGGTAAATATAGGAATAAGTGGAGTACAAATTTGCCAGTTCACATCTCAGCCATTTCCTAAAAGTAGTTCCTACTTAGACATGTAGTTAACGCAAAGTAAATTGATATTTACTTTTTTTTTTTTACGTAATTTTTTTTTTTTTTTATTTCACCACAACATCCAAAGGAAAAGATTTTAATTTCTTATTATAGATGGTTAAGACCTTGGTACCTGTATGCTGAATGACTTCTGTACTGCAGGTGTAGGAAGTTTCAGTGTTGGTACAGGAGCAGATACTCTCAGTGGCTCTTTCTCCATTGGGATTGGAGTCTAAAACACACACACACAGTATTACATTATACTGTACGTTAAGAGATTATAAAGAGAGAGAGTTAGTTATGGTTTGTGTGTGTGTGTGTGTGTGTGTGTGTGTGTGTGTGTGTGTGTGTGTGTACCTGTGTGTAAGCCTGTGGTACACTCATCAGAAGTTTGCTGTCCTTCCTCGGTCGTCCTTTCTTCCTTTTCTCCACTACTTCTCCTCCATCCATGTCATTCCTGCGCTTGGCCAGAAGGGGCGTCGTCTTCTGTCCCACCTTATCCTCACTGTCACTACTCGAGTCGTCCCTCGTCTTCCAGTCCTTCACAGCAGCGCCCCCGGGAGCTCCAGCAACCGCACTGCTGTCCTTTATCCTGAGGACACAACACAGCATCAGACGGAGCACCACCAGGGGGCGAAATCGAGTCAGAGCGAGAGGAACACGAAAACACGCTCAGAGTTTCAATGAGAGGTCAATGACATCATCGGCACCTGTCTACGGAAGCAGTACTTGGAGCGGCAGATGAGCTGCCGATAACCTGGGTAACTTTGGACCTCTCAGTGAAACGAGAATCCAGGGCTTTCATTGGTTCGATCTTGGAGGCGGAGGTCAGCAGCAGAGAGGACTTCAAACCAGCGGGTGGAGAGACACTGAGACACGAAAGAGAGACGGAGATGGAGGTGCTGTATCAATAAGTGTAAGGTGGACACGGCGCCGCAGGGTTACACACCTGTCCTTGTTTTCGGGCGTGGCTTTCATTTGGGACGCAGCTGCCGTTTCCTGCACGGGCTTGGATTGAGGCGGAGCCGCCGGGTCATGTGACCCTCTCAGGCTGAGAGAGGTAGCCGTGTTGGAGTCAGAGGAGTGCTGAGTGACGGACGAGCCAGGCATTATGGGTACGCTGTTGAAGAGCGCAGGAGAGAAATCCCTACACACAAACCACACACACACACACACACACAACACACACACTTAATAAAACGTTTTTACACAGGACACACAACATGATCAATTAATCATTCAAGTGTGTTACCCTGTATCCAGCTGAGCGATACACAGTGGAGTGATTCTCCTCCGCCCGTCTGCGGTTCTCGTCTCCACCTGCTTCTTCAACAGATTCTGTAACAGCGAGAACACTTATTCTAATAAGAGTGTATTAATAACCTGCAGCACACCTGTAAAGGCCTTTTTACACTTAATCTGTAAAAAAAAGATGGAAAAAAAGCAGGACAGGTTTTAAACCATTTGGATTTATAAGCAGAGTCCAAACCTGATGGACTGTGATGCTGTATAAAATTTTTAATCGAAGCCTGTGCTTAATTCTGTGTTGGTCAGATGCATTAAATCAGGCTGACCAATCAGAGCTTAGTTGCTAGGCAGAAAAAGGTGCTATCAGAGAACAAGTGCTTATATGATAAGCAACAGGCTGACTATATACCTTCCTGATATCCTCCAGTGACTCCCCATTCATCATGTTATTTAGTTTGGTTGTTTGGCTCTCTGTGGTTGAAGGCTGAGTTGCCACGGCGATTCGCTTCTCCTGTTGGTACTTGAGCATCTCCGGGTTCTCGATGATGGTGGAGGACAGCTGCGTTTCCATGGTGATAGCCAAACTCTTACCATACAGGTTCTGGTGAATAGCATTCTGGGAGAATAAATTCAAAGAAATGATTAGTTCCAGAAATTCTGCATGACGATTATTTGTTACCCATAATGCGACAGATAGCTGGTGTGAGTGCAGAATTAGGACATAAATCAGATAAGATCAAGGCCTGACGTATGTACCTTCTCCTCTTCGTTTAAAGGATCGCCAAGTTCATCCTGAGAGAAATCCAGAAACGCCACAGTACCATCCATGGAGCACACCAGCAAACCCAGACCATTCAAAGTCCTGCACACACACATTTATACGTACACAAAATTTACTAAAATTAATCTCAGAACTAAACAGCACTGGTTTGGCTTAATTAGTATCTAATTGCACCCACACTAAGAGAAACAGGAGTTTCTTACCATGAGATGTCCATAATTGATTTATCGAACAGATCATGAATGACCACTAGAGGGCGCTTCAAAGAGGTCAGCTACAATTACACACACAAGAATTACTGCACATTAGAAAGAACAGAGGTGTTAATATTGAGTGACAGCGGTGAAGATAAAGGTGATCAAAGTAGACGGTAATGAAGACAGACGATGAAGACAGTTACCCAGACGGACAGCGATCGATCTTTACTGCCCACAGCGCAACAGCAGTACGGGCAGCTGGGTTTGGATGATGCACCATTCTTCTGCTTCTTCTTAAAAATCTTTGGATTGAACTTCTACACACACACACACACACACACACACACACACACACACACACACACACACACGAGTGTGTTCCACAGGATTCCTACAAGATTTTATCCAAAATATGTTTGCAACTTCAGCACAAGTCACATGACCAGAAATGGACCTACATAAGGGAATTTAAAAGCAGCAGGTCAAAGTTCATAAGCCAATTACGAATAAGCTTACTAATGCGATTATATAACTGGACGATGTCACGTTCTGTTTATCACGCCATCTAATGTAAAGCAATTGCATTTTGTGAACACCAGAGGGCGCTGCCATATGCCTATCTATTTTATATTTCTTTTTTGGTGGATTTCTGTAATGAAAACCTGAATACGGCGGCAGAAATAAAAATAAAATTTCACTTTAGAATTTATTTTTTTAATTTTCAATTAGCAAACATCAGGAGCCAAACCAATATGCACTATAAGGCTAAAATCATCGCATCAAATCACCCCCGCATCCAAGCAGGACACCGTATCATGCATTCAAAAATGTAAATCAAAGCAAAAAAATACAAATATATAACCGCTAAAGCTACAGCAAATGTGAGAGATGAGTTTTACGCACTTTTCTGGTGACAAATGGGTATAATTTCTGTTGGCATTCATGATGTGGCGGCTTTGAGCATGCGCAGTTCATCTCAGAGTCTCCAAAAGTCTCCAATAACACCACAAAATGTTGCTGGATTTGTCTCTAGTCACTTTTTAAAAAAATAACGTCGCTAGACGGTCTGAAAAGGCACTTAATATAGCGACAAAGTCGCTAAGTTGGCAACAATGGCCAATACAGATGATCTTGCTGAACTCTAGAGCCTATCTACGCATGCGTTTGTGATGATGACCCGCAATTAGCGGGTTCTTATTGCCATCTAGTGGCACGGTGCTGATGTAAGTCTAATAGGGTTCAGCTGTGGCTGAGTGATTTCTGCGAGTTTTAAATTGCCGTTTTGAACTATAGGAATGCTAGACTGGCGACAAGGGAAAAAAAAGCGATTTTTCCAATTTAATTTTTTTCCGAAAATGTGAAAAAACTAACATCTGCGGATCCGCCAAACAAATGATTAAAAAGTTCTGGCCTAAAGATGTTTGTTGCCTTTTCAATTTACTATAGTTTTAAATTTGTTGAAACTGTGACAATAGCACTTTTTTGCCATAGCGTTATTTTACTTATAACTGCAAATTTCTTTTAATTGTAGAAGACTAAATATTTGTTTAAGCTACAATACAGCAATTTAGTTCCAACTTTAAACCCGTTTCTAGCAACTGCTTTTAATTACAGAGGAAATTTTTTCATTTAAAAAAAATCATAAGAAAATCAAATCGTGAATGGAATCGAGTCAATCTAAAGAAGGTCAGAAACACTACAGGAGTAACTCTAAACATCAGGATGATTTACCACCACGGTCACGGCTTTACGATGACCCACAAAGTCCATGTTTGTTTTCCAGCCGTGTCGCTCGATGATCTGCGCCGTGGGACCAGAGTTATTCATGGCGTGAGCAGAGACCAGGTACTGACCATCAGGAGACCAGCTGAGCCTCAGAACGTGGGTGGTTCCTCCACACTGAGGAGAAAAGGAGAGGTCACTGACACCGTCTTAACTGTGCTGGTACAGGGCTCAGTGTGATTAATGACCCGACAGATCACTGCCAAGTTGTGTGTGTGTACCTCACTAAAAGGTTTGGTGACGTTGGCCTCCAGCTGCCAGTCGATGGTTCTCCAAACTTTCAGACTGTGATCATCAGCCTGAGAGGCCACATATTTCCCTACAGGATCCCACGATAAACCCTTCACCAGTCCAGAGTGTCCCGAGAGAGAGGCTACGATCTCTACACACACACACACACACACACACACACACACACACACACACACACACACACAAACACACACACACAAAAATCAGTTACTTCTTCTAAATCACTACCTTGATTCATTTGACTCCTTGACTCATTTGCTATATCTGAATCAGTTGTGTGTTTGTGGTATTTATCTATAATGTTCGTGAGTTGCGTATTCGTAACTTTACCAGGAAACTTGCGAGCGTTCCAGATGACGATGGTGTTATCAACACTGCAGGAGGCGAGCCACACATCATGAGGAGACCAGGCCACATCCATCACATCTAAAACACACACACACAGATTATGCTGTGTTAACACCCTCTCACCTTTAATCCCAGGCCCATTTAAGAGCAGCAAGTTCATCACATAATTTTAGTCCCAGTTTATAATTTGCTACGACGGAAAGCACGTCGTTTACGCACCTCCTGTGTGGTTCCTGAGGATGGTGACGCACCTCCACTGCTCCACATTAGCCAGTTTGCTGCTCGACCCAAACACTGTACTGGGTCCAATAAACCTAAACACACCAGCACAGCATGTTAGTGTGTGGATGTATTTTTGCCATTTTGTGTGCGCGCATGTCCATGTTTAACTCACGCTGCTTTCTTCCACACCATGACGAGTTTATCGTCTCCTCCTGAGGCCAGGTACAAGCCGTTATTGGACCAGCGCACACAGTTCACACACGCTAGGAAAAAAAACACACACTTTATATAAGGATTATACACACATACATTATATCTAAAACTCATTTCTGTAGATTAACGCAAAAACACACAATCAGATTAAAACATTGTTCAGGGACTATGATACTGCAGTAGATAAGGTAGCAGAAGATTGAAGTTCAAATCTCAGCACTGCTGCAACTGTTGGGCCCTTGAGAAAAGGCCCCTAACCTTCAGTTGCTCAGATTGTCTGTTGCAAGTTTGTTCCTCTCTACCTAAGTGATTGTCCATCTGGCAGAGCAGCTTTGGTACGTTCTCATTCTTCTCATCTTCCTCATGCTGCACCGGAGCCATGTTCCAGATCACCACCTTCCCTGAATCCTCACCTACACACACACACACACACACACACACACACACAAATATGCTTTACATACTTTTTACATTTGTTCTTATTTTATAATATTTAACACTAACTTCTTATATTATATTTAAGTTCTTAAATCTAGCAATTAGGGTCTAATATTATTTGTGCAATAAAGTCAATAAAGCTTCAGGAGGAATCTGGGATTTTGTACCTTGACCCCCTGTAGCGAATTTGGTTCCATCAGGATGAATGTCAACTGAAAATATCGGCTTCTCTGTAATGCAGATCAAAGTCATTAATCAATAATTATACATCAATAACCAATATTCCTCTCTGGAATACATGTATGAATACAGCAGGAAATGGTTTACCAAACCAGGAACCAGTAAAGAAACCACAACTGGATTAGAAACTGGATCAAGACCCAGAACAAAATCCAAACCAGCATCCCTTATCAATTCTGCCCTTCTTTAATTAATTAACTTCCCACAGAATGGCCACAGTCTTTTGTTCTGCTCTTGTTCTAAGTCTTATATAATAACTTAGAAAATAATAATAAAGTCATGAATAATCCTCTCTGCTTCCCTTCATAAAGGTTTCGAGCTGAAAATCTCATAAGTTCACATGCATGAAACACCGAGTCCCCCTATAAACACTTTAATTGGGTTTATAATTAATAATATTAATAATGAAATAACTGAAGCTCGGTACCGTGATGATGAACCCAGTGCGGTTTGAGCAGCTTCATGTTTAACCTCTCTGTATTTGTTCCAGATTATTAATCGAATCCTGATTACTGATATTCACTCCTTCACCTGCATCGGAAACTTTATTTAAATATAATCTCTAAAATAAATTTCTTATTGTTTTGTTCCAGCGCCGTTCAGCATCCAGCGATCCAGCACAAAATGTTCCGACTCTTATCAATCGCCCCGGAAACACAATCCCGCACATTCGTTCCTCCCGGAACTTCAGAGAGCGTTTATGCATGGGATATATGAGTAAAATAGTAAATAAAACACTTTATGATTAATGTGTTTGCACATAAATTGATTTTTTAAAATATCACCACGTATCTGTATTATAATGACCAAATATCCAAATTTATATCATAAAACAGTTTTGTAGTTCTTCAAGGGATGTATGCTACGCTATCAATGCTAACTATCATATGGAGCAGAAGTTTTTGAGGCCTAGAAAATTATGAAGGAAAAGATGATTAAAATTATGGTTGCAACATAAAACCAGAGGTATCTAAATAAAGGAGTTATGTGAGAACATTTTTAAAGGATGTGAAGGCAATTGACATAGTTTTCATAGTTTGCTATATGAACCATAGTTTTTGAGCTCCTTAGTTAGCATAGAAAACATAGCATACATCCCTTGAAGTACAAGCCTATGTTTTATGATATAAATGTGCATATTTAGTCATTATAATACAGACATGTGGTGATATTAAAAAAAATCTATATTTTTTGAAACATATTTTACTAAAATGTTGTAGCGCGATAGCAAGGACACTTGTCCCCAGCATACAGGAAATGCTCTTTTTATTAACTAAAGGTGCTACACTAGGGTGGCCAGATCTTCAAAGCTAAAAACTGGGACACTTAAATTTTACTGAAAATGCCAGTGACTTTTAATAACAGTTTTTATTGAACAAAGTGCAGCAGCTGCAGAGGTAATATTTGAGCCTCTAAATAGTAAATACAACATTTAACTGACCTCAAGTTGTTTAAAGCGTTAATCTCGACTTTCTTTTAGTCATGTTGAATGAATGTGTCACTTTAGTCTGTGAGCGCTGATATAATATAATAGAGCGTAAGCTTTAGGGTGCCGGGTCAGGGTGCTCCCCAGTCCATGAATGCCGATTTTCATGTTTCTAGCTTAAAAAGTGTCAGAGTTACGGCCATCGGAAGTCTGCCGTAATGTTAAGTCAATGGGGAATTTTTCTCGCGTTTTCGCGCATAGCGTGGGAATGTGATGTGCGAATTCTTAGCTGTGTACAAGCAACCGTGTCCTGAGATTTCTGCAGGTTTCAGTGTTTGTCCCATGTCGATATCTCGAAAAATGTGGGCGAAACAGCGCGTCAAAAAATGGCCAAATAACATTGTGCTCAATGGGTTTCTTATGGCCGGAAATTGTGGGCGTGGTAAAAAGTGACTGGAGTGCTCAATCACGCCGTGAGTTCAATTGCCAGGTCAAGGTGACCCATGGTCCATGCATGTTGAATTTGATGTTTCTAGCTGAAAAATTGTCAGAGTTATGGCCGTCTGAATTTGGCCGTAATGTTAAGTCAATGAGAAATTTCTCTCACCTTTTTTGCACATAGCACGCAAATGCGACATGCGATTTCTTATCTGTATACAAGCAACCGTCTCCCAAGAATTCTGCACCTTTCGGGGTTTGTCCCGTGTCGATATCTCAAAAACTGCAGGCGAAATAGCGTGTCAAAAAATGGCTGGATAAGAAGAAAAAGAAGCTAGATGACCTTCGGATAACAATAGTGTGATTGCCTATAGGCAATCACACTAATAATTAATCTATTTTTTTGGAATTATTTGAGTATAC
>JAVSBU010165152.1:0-12519 GCA_033118015.1 Loricariichthys derbyi
ACGGATGTGTTGTGAAGGAATGACGGCCATTGCGTCCTCAGAACGGAGTTTCTTCCGCAGTCATATTTTGAGCATGTAAAAAATTTGAGTGCAGACATTTGCTGATGATTCAGATGATGCGAACATGTGCAGGCATAAAAAGGCTGTATTAACTTATGAATTACGAAAACGCCGAAAGTATCAGGAATATCCAATTTATTCCTGCCGCAAATCATTCGCACAGGCACATTTTGGTTCTGCGACAGCACTCAGAAAGACTGAACGTTCAGTGGCAGGAGCAGGCAGCTTATACAGACCACAATTCACTCGCGGGACGTCCTGCTTTGTTCGCAATGCATGCGCAATTCAAACGCAACTTATCCGATCTTGTTTTGATTCGTCTGGAGTAGATTCCATTACGGAGGACTGCGGAAAATCCACATTTTTATTCGTAGCTCATTTGGAAATGGCACTGTGACAGCACCTTAAGGAATGCTGCATTTTTGTTTTTTCGTTGGTTTTTTTTTGGTTGTTTTTTTTGGGGGGGTTTTTTTTGGTTTTTTGGTTGTTGTTTTCCTGCATCTTCCATACCATCCAAACTTTTTCTGCTTTGTGGTCGTGCAGCAATTCAGAAGGCAAATGAAGAGTAAACTCTGGTTGTGCACTCTCAGCTATTTAGCTGATAAGTTAAAAGACAAGCCCTTCATGTCAATACTGTTTTAACTTGCCCTGATCAGCTTCTCATTACTCACCTGCATCACAAATAGAAAAGCTCACGGGGACAAGGCTGCACGAACCTTTCAATAGGGAATGCACTTTTCCCGTGGTAACTTGAGCATGTGCTAATTAGCTAGCTTGCAAGGAACTAGCATAATAGAGTAACAAAATTCATAAGTTGCAAAGCTTTTGGGCACCTACAAGCCACTTCATGCAGAAATGCATTTACAGGACACAGCATGTCTGTGGACTAGCAGACATCTGAGTTAATGTATACGAACTAGAGACGTTTTCTTTCAAACATATGAACTAGCGTCCACCATATCTTAAAATCAAAGGATGTTATAGAATGTAACCAGTTTTCTAGCTTTAAAAAAGCTAATGATCCCTACAATATAAAACAGAATATGTGTTTAGACATTGGTATGAGAGTTTAAGGAAGTTTATAATGAGTTTGTCAGTTAAACCAGCACTAACCAGTTAAAATTGATATGGAACTCACATGTTGCTGATTGACCAGCATTCAAACATAACATATGCTGGCATTTTTCTGTTTTTTAGCAGGGATCATAAAGGCTAGTTACATAAAGTTCATATTCCAAGGTTTACACATGCTAACTTGACCCGTTGGGCTTTCATTAGCAAGAAACAGGGACTTTCCCAATGGGAAATAGCGAGACAGAGTCAACGAGGGCGAGATGAAAAAACTACTGGAGTCCAGCCCAGATAGATTGTGTGTAAAAAGCATGGATGATATTATTAATAGCGTTTTATTCTGAAATTACCATGCATATTGAGAAAATGATTATAGGAATGGATTGGGGGATTCTGTGGGTTCAGGAATTTGTAATTCAGCCTGTTTCAGGTAAGCGTGCTTTAAACATCATGTGCGTATCGGGTTCAGATGCAGGCTTTTTTATATGCAAAATGATTGATTAGTGTAACTAATGAATAGTCATGTAAGTGATACTAAGGCATGCTGACTATTGCTTGAACGCTGATTAGCTTCTGGGAAAGGAGGAAGAAAACCATCTCTTCTGCAACATCTGTCACTGCTTGTCTTCACACATCTGGCACCATTGGCAGCTGTTGTGTTCGTCATGGTGGTATGAGTCTGTGCGTGAGATTGATCACACTTTTTTTTTTACTTCGGTTCCCTATATGGTGTGTATTTTCATGAGTGCTTTATAAAACAACTTCTTTTTTTTCTCCACTCTCAACATTGAACCTGGTTTATTACTGCGTTTTCAAATAGTAACCTAAAAAGGGCGTCGCTGTAAAATTTTATACTCAGTAACCAGATCTCGCTGTGCGTTTTCCAAAGCTCACAGATGAAAAACACACACCGAGTCAAGTTTAAGAATCCTTTTTAGCAAATAAGCAGTAAAAGGCTTTGCACATGTCTTGCCTATTAGTACTAGTTAGAAAACTCAATTAGGTGCCATAAAAGGAATTAAGGTAATTTTTCCCACAGACCATTTGAAAGCATTAAGCCATTCAGGTTTTGGAGGGAATTATCACTCTGGCCTTATTGTTCTGATTTTCACAGTCATAATTAAAAGAGTGGAGGCTGTGCAGGCTCTGGTTTATAGACTGAACACACACATGCAATTCTGGTAGTCCCATGACGCCTCAGAGTCTGCATTAAAACCTAGACTTCTGCAGCACTTGTGCAGATAAATCTGTCCTCGGAAAACGTGTATTTTTCGTTTTGTCATCTCCGTCTACCCAGGTCTCATCTTTAAGCATGCATCACCATGGAGTCCTGCTGATACACTCAGAGCAGTTGTATTATTCACATAATAGCCTGATTATGGACTCTACAGCCAGCATGCTGAATGACAGGTGATGCTTGTTAAGGAGAAGCCTTCACAAGCATCGGTTCGGAATTCTTGAGATTTTATGGGAGTTGGAGGCTCACGATCCTGGAAAAAGCATAAAAAATGAGGGCTGGCTGTACTATGGAGTACATTTTAACCTGATTGTTTTGTGTGTGTGTTATATTTGCATTATATTCTGCAAATATACTAGGAATGTTCTGTTGTTTTTTTTTTCCTCATTTTGTCGGTTTATTTTGTCGGTTTATTACTTTATTAGGTAAACCACCTTGGTTCCTCTTACCATGTAGATGCATTTTGCAGTTTTTCTCATCATACTTTGTGAGTCTATTTACACTGTTCTCTAATGATTGGGACCAGGGGTGTTGCTAGACCTAAAGATTTACTGGGGTACAGGACCCCCAGTCCCCACCCCGGCCCAACCACTACCAATTTTTACCCTTTCTCCCACAACCCACCCTTAATCGTTAAGCCCCGTTTACACACAGATGGTTTAGTCGGTGGGTAGTACGTAGACTGAAATTCGCGGTAGTTCTGGCTGTTTTCATGGTGGAAAAAGGGGTGGAGCACTTTATGCAAATTTGCTGGAGTTTTGACCGCCATACAATCCGCAAATAGGTGGATAAAACGCCACTAAATCCGCCGAATAAAGCAATGTTTTGACACGTAGCATCCGGCACACCTCAGGCAATGGGAGTTAATACCCAGTTCTATCCCTTACAATCGCAGGTTAAGACGCGGGTGAGAACGACAGTGTTCTGCTGCCGCCGATAACGCCCCGTATACCGCCGATAAAGCCCTGTATACCGCTGGTTAATATCCAGGTTTTTACCCATGCAAACAGGGTAAATCCTGCGTTATTCCTAGAGTTTCCAGTATAAAAGGCTGGTTCTGCACACATTTTCATCATTCTGGAGGTGCTAGCAGAGCTGTAAAGAGCACCATGGACCTCTTTGACCAAGAAAACTGGCCAAGAATACTGGAGCTTCTCTGATGATCTCTGGAGCTTCTTTCGTGATGTCTAGAGCTTGTCAGGAGTGAGGCCTGCATGCAACGCGCTAGCGTTTTTTATACTGACCACCACCTATCAGCCATCTGTAATGCCGTTTTAACCGGGAGGTGGCGTATAGAATGGCGTACTGTCTGCTAGCGCTTTAGTTTTGACCGCCTCTGTCGCCGGTTAAAATGCCATTGTGTACTCCAGTGAGGGCTCTATCGCCGTTCTATATGCCATTGATTAGGGATACAACGCCGGCCACCGAATAACAGCGGTGTAAACTGCGGCACTACAGGAAGGGAAAGGATGAAATGGCAATTAAAAAGTATCAAACGCCGTTGTTCGCGTTGTCTCCGTCGTCACGCAAATTCTCTGGGAGCGCTACCGGAATTATTCAACATGTTGAATAATTTTTTCCACGATTCCTGGTGAAGCCAGAACTAAGCCACGCCCCTTAGCGCCGGCGTTAACAACGGCGTTTGATCCCTAAGACGGCCCGGAGGAGCCAAAAACTCTTCCAGGAGCTCTTACCATCGATATCAGTGGTTCTTAACCTTGAAGGTACAGAACCCCACCAGTTTCATATGCGCATTCACCGAACCTTTCTTTGGTGAAAAATAAAATATTTTTTTCAAAGTCAAGATATAGGTATATGTTTTTTCATCGAATCTGGCTCTCTTCTTCTTGAATTCAGGAAGCGCTGTGTTCTTGTATTCCCCATCTCCATGCTGTTTCATGAAGTGTTCCTTTAGTTTTGCCGGTGCAAGACTAGAGTTGCTCCACTTGGCATTGCAAATCATGCAGATAGGACACTGACTCCCATCACCTTCCATGATACATGTGAATCCATGTTGTATATATTCGTCCGACCACTTTCTTTTTTTGCTCATCATAGTTAGTGTGGATTAAAATATTAAAAAAGAAATCACACGACGTACTACCACGACAGTCCCACGTTGACTACCGAGCACACTAATTTCCTCGCAGCTCTGATTGGCCAAGCAATGTAACATTATTATCTGCAGCAGGGATTCGTTCTGTAAATTAATATATGAATATTACAATTTTATTTTATACATTTTAATTTTTTTTCTGTGATGGCCAAGCAGGGCGTGTCATCACGAATTGACACCATGAGTCGGGTGTGTCTTGACCTCCGCAGAAGATGGCTCCGCCGAACCCCTGAGAGTGACTCACCGAACCCCTAGGGTTCGATCGAATACTTATATACTTTTTTAGACCTGATTTGTATCGTGGTTTAGACTTGAAGTCCTCCTGGTCATACTTTATTTCGTTTTGTACTATTTTAACCCTCGTTTAGTCCAAGTCTTTAGTTAAGGTAGTTTTCCCGAGTTTTTGTAAAGTGATTTATGAGGTGTTCAGGAAAGCCTAAAAAATTGGCCTCTAGGTTTAATAAAGTAATAAGCCATATATCCATCTACAGAGGAGTCAGACGGTAATATATCACATGAACTAGTTCCATCTTTTATCCATTTATTAACCTACCGTTACACTCGTATTATAAAGACAGAAAAAGCAGCGTTCGTGTTTGCCGGGTAAGCACGTGAAATTTTAATTCTCTGGCATGTGCACGCATGTGTTGCCGTGGTTACTATGGTTGATAAACGTCGTGGAAGATTGTATTTTCTGTTTGCTGCCTGTCCTAGTTTTAATTCAGAATAGATTGTAAATGAATTCTTTGGAATAATATGAGGTAGCTGAGATTTTTTTATACTGGGGCACAGCAGATTTATACTGGGGAACATGCCCCAGTAAAAGTGGTCTAACGACGCTCATGGACAAGAACAGATCAGGTACTATTTGCTTGATGGATTATTCTCTGGTGGTGTGTTAGTGTGTGTTGTGCTGGCGTGAGTGGCTCAAACACCTCCGTGTCACTGCTGGATTGCTGGAGCACTGATGAAGCATTAGAGGATGACTAATGCTAACTGTACAACAACAAATGAGCTTCTGTCTCTTTGCATTGCAAGGTGGAGCAATAAGGTATTTAATAGAGTGCAAGGTGAGGAAACTGTTTAAAAATGCCACTATGAGTGATCCACTCATACCAGCACAACACACTAACACACCAGCAAATTAGTGTCACTGCACTGCTGCAGTGATCTACCACCCAAATCTGTGATGGACCTGACAAATTATACAGAGCAACAGATGGGCTGCACGTACGTCTATATGGTAAGTGGAGCTTCTAAAATGGACAAAGTGTGCAGAAACAAGGAGGAAGTATATATGCATTGTTTGGCCAAAAAAAAGGTCACTACCTTTTAGGGTTGCTGCTGCAGTTCTAGGTCAGGTCTCAGTTCTGTAACGTTATGAGCCCAAAGAATGAGGTCCGCTGATACCTGAATATATACTGAACCACCAGGTTATTCCATCAGTGGAGTTTTTCCCTGATGGCACAGCCATATTCTAAGATGATCCAATGCCAGGATTCATCAGGCACAAATTGTGAAAGAGTGGTTCAGGGAGCATGAGTCCAGACCTGAACCCAATGAGAATCCAAATGTCCCATCATCAGTACAAGATCTTGGGGGGAAATTTATGCAACTCTGGACACAAATAAATGTTGTGACATTGCGGACGCCATGATCAACGCTAAAGGCGGCATTATATAAATATATATAATGGCCCATCAAATGCTCTCTGCCCGTCCAAAAAGGACCAATATGTTTACAAGAGGTTTCCATGCCTTGACACTCGCTGTGCTTGTGTGGTATCCTGTGTGACTGATGTGTTTTGTGTGGGTGTGCGAGGGTAAAGGAAGTCAGTTATTTATGACTGAGTGAAATGCATGTGGATTTATGTTTGTTGGATATTCCGAGAAAGTGGATCTCTGGAGGTCGGGAACGAAATTTTGGCCAGCGCTCCCAAGGTCTGTGAGGTTAAATAACTCTGACTTGATGAATGAGGTTCTGATGAGGTACACACACAATGGACAAGCATGAAGGCACAATGTGTGCATTTCCATTCCACATTTATCCCAGACCTCGATTCTATAAGGCTCCTGGAATGCTTTGACAGAAAGGGCAATATGTCATTGGATATATTTTTTAGAAAATGTTTGATATCACCACGCAGGCTGAAGTTCAATCATGACAGCCTGACACAGGTCGGGACACGGCAAGCAAGCCTGCTATAATAAATCCGGTTGCCGGGCAAATGTGGCTGTGCTGAGGGCTTAAGATGCCAAGAGCACGCAAAGTGAGTTATAAGCTGAAACGCAACCCTGAGGACATCGAAGCTGCTTCGTGTTTGCCATTCAGCAGTAAATCTGGTAACTTAGCAAACATGCATGTGATTGATCACTGAATGCAACGGTTCTGCCTTTGACTAAATAAACCTGAATATGTACAGACAGAAACTTCTAACAAATGAGATTTGAAAGTAGCGAGCACTCCCTTACAGCCACACACACACTATATTGTTTGGTGTACATTACTTGTCCAAGTCTGTTAAAAAAAATCCTATGTCAAGTTAATCCTAACGTCAATATATGATAAATATGTTTCAAGCACATTAATCTAAAGAATTACACGGAACAAAATCAGTTAGTGTTCAAAAAGGCATGAACCGTAGCTGAACCCACATGTATAGCAAGGCAGAGAAACTAAACTGGTTTCTAAACGTCGATGGAAAAGATCAACCAAGACGTTTTTGGAGAAAAATCTTGCAGTACGTTACTTCTAATGGGTCCTATTTCAATATAAAAAAACTTCAATTTTATTTCCGAGGTAGAGGTACATAAGAAAAGGCACATTTTATACATGGCATGAATCTAAAACCAGGACTCCGACAGGTCTGCAGTTGCAGCACTTCCCACTTCAAAATTCCCTCCTTTAGATACGACCGATTATGTCTGTGGGATTCCCGACCAGGTCACTAGGACTCAATGCTGGGTCACCACAGTGGTGGACTGGTGAATTAATGTTTTAATAATATGTTTATCACTGTTAATATCATTGTCATTACTTGAGCAGGTGAGACACTCATACACTATATGGTCAAAAGTTTATGGATGCCACATGTAATTTGTCATTTCAGCCCCTAACTGCTCACAAATTCATAACACGGTGATGATTGTGGGGGATGAAGGACCTAAGCGCTGGGAGTGCGATAAACACACATCGGGTGGCAACAGCTGACCCTACGCTGTCTAAAGCCCTGTCGGTTACCTCGGCCCTCCTGGTACCTACTCCTCTTCCCCCCTTGGTGGGAGAGCTAATACCTGTATCCCTATGGGGAAGGGTAACCAGCAGGAATGTCGCCACTAGAACAGGTGAGAAAAAAAGGGGAGAGAACGGGGAAACGTAGGGAGAACAGAAAGGCTAAAACGGAGAGAGGAGCGAAAAAGGCAAGTTAACAAAAGTAGCGAGACCAAGCACGAGATGGGATGGGAGAATGAAAAAAAACAAGTTGTACTCTGAAAAAATGACAGCAAACAAAAGGGAAATGAGCGAGCTACAGTCACTACACGCAAAACAAAACTCAAAAGGCTGCTGATAAAAAGAAACCGAAATCACGCAAAAACTCCCAAGAACGCAAAAACCCGAGGATGCATTAAACAGAAGCCGAAGCAATAGCACGAATCACTAACAAGCAAACATTCTTAGGAAAATTAGCCAATGAAAATGATGAACAAGGCAATCAAGGAAGCTGCGAGGAACTCTGTCCTCTAGCGGTTGTATAGCCAGAACTACACCTTTTAGCAATAACAAAGCATGATGGCATAGAAACTTCATACAAAAACAGTGGTAACAGAATGGGTTCTACTGAAAACCTTAATGATTCTCAGAATGGCACTGAATTGGTTTTCACCCCCTCAAAAAATCAGTTCTTTGTCTTTCTGTCCTTCCCTCCTAAAATTTAAGTCTATACATGAATGGTTTGCCATCTTTGATGTCTTGACTCCAGCAGACACCATTGAGATTCTTTGGCACAACAGCTGTGAGTCAGGTGATATTCCATATTCTATTGGAAAAACATTTCCAAAGAGTGAAGGCCAGCAAATGAGAAAGAAGCTTGACACTGCTTCCCTTGTTTTTGGATGTAGTTTTTGGGTGGACAGAAACATTTGTCCATATACAGTAGTTATACCTTTAGTGTATATATAGTGTACCTATACCTTTAAGCCCAAGAAAGATGGGTCCCTTTTTGAGTCTTGGTCCTCCCAAGTTTTCTTCCTATTAACGTTTAGGGAGTTTCTCTTTGCCACTGTTGCTCAAATTGTCATGAAAGGAGTAATGTATGACCTAAGCACAGGGAGCGAACAGCAGGGGGCGTGTAAAGGGAAAGGTGATTAGCGCTGGTGACTCCGACGGGGCCTACTGACCCTACAATGTCTAAGGATCCTAAGCGGTTACCTCGGCCCTCATGGTGCCTACTCCATCTCCCCCCTTGGCGGGTGAGGGGGTACCTGTGACCCTGTGAGGAGGAACCCCCACTGAAGGCGCAGACTAATGACAAGGGGCTGGAAATGGCCTGTGGGCTCGACAACAAAATAAGGGGGGTGAAAGGCAAGTGAACAAAAGTAGCAGGACCAGAGCCAGAGCCAGAAACTACCCTGAAGGGGCAGGAGAACCATAGAACGTGCTGAGCTCGGGTCAACACAAAAGCTGAGGAAGAGGAGCTTCCTCAGGGTGACTAGGCATCGTTGCCAGCCAAGCAAGGGGTGTGGTGAACAGAAGCAGTGCACAGCGTAATAGGGTAAGTGGCGATCGCCTCGTTCAAACGGGGAGCGATGGCACGATTAAAAAAGGAACGCTCTATTCAAAAAGGAAACCGAACATGCTATTCAAAAGGGAAGCAATCGCACTAATGCGACAAGGGAGGAGGTAAGAACCTCCCTGGCATTTTAAGTACATACTAGTGAACGGCGATTATGCCAAAAGGTAGGTACGCACTGGAATCGGTGTGGAAGTGTTTAGAGGACACGACAGGGAAGAGCTCAAGCGCCACTGTATTTAAAGGGCCGCTTCGGAAGCCATCAGACTGCTTGATTGGTTGCGCATGCGCGATCTCGCGCTGGAGCGATCGATGGAGCGAGAGGGCCCTCTAGTGGCGTGAGTGGGGACTGGCACAAATTGGGAATTACATAAGTTGTAAAGCTGCTTTGAGACAATGCTCCATTGTAAAAAGCGCTATACAAATAAATTTGACTTTGACTTAGTTATAGGTTGTGTCCTGAATGGCTCCCTAATCACTATTCCATACATCTACATGTAACAGAAACCAGAATTAGGATATAAGAAACAGAACTGTAAATGTTTTATGGATTTGCTCATTACTGTGTGACAGTAGATCATCGTTTAAACACACAAAAGTCCAGTTTATCTCTGCATTATGGCCGTGCACAGGCTGCTTCAACTAAAAATACCTACTTTGCATTACAAATGTACAGTTCTGAGCATTGGTGTGGATTTTCTGATTGTGTTTATTTAATTATTATGAAGGAATTGTGGTAAGACCGGTGGTAATGTCCTGTTTAGTTGCGATTTTCTCCTGAAATAACTCTTGTCACTACTATATTAAGGATAATTTTCATAAGACTTTTACATATTGCTAAGATTTTGACCCTTTTCACTATGCATACTGTTCGGTCTGGGTTTCTTTCTAATATTATTTTCTTTCTTTCTTTCTTTCTTTCTTTCTTTCTTTCTTTCTTTCTTTCTTTCTTTCTTTCTTTCTTTCTTTCATGTTTGAACCATGCTTTCTCTAGCCAGTATGTCTGGGGCTTTGATATCTATTCCTGGAGAATACAGGGGCAAGAGTAAGCATGTCCTGAATGGGACACCAGTGCATTACAGGGCTGGTTAGGAGTCACTGTTGCAGCAATAGGGATGATCCCCTGACCAGCTGCCTCTCACACACACAGCAAATCATGCCTGCATATGGTAACCGACCTGGCTGGATTATATAATCTGGCCTCAAACCCAGGTCGACTCTACCTTATATCTCCTTATATTGTATTTTGCAGTTTCAGCAAAACTGGCAATAGTGCACTTTACAAAATTCCTGTAAGTAGATAGAACTGGCTGTTAATTACCATAAATACATACTGAATACAGTATTTTACTGGTGAAATGTCACCTGCTCTTGGCTGTGCGTTATCGATACCATTACGGTATTTGATCAACAGAAATTTGATAACCTGATTAACTAGTAACACGCTGTAATGAGAAAACCATTACCAACCAAATAGCTGTGTGTGAGTTACTAAAAAAAATGCATGGGAAATTTTAATAGTGTCCCACATTTGTCCAGCGAGGTCTCGACTTTAAGCAGACATCACTGCTGTGTCCTTCTGGCTGACTGAAACACTGACAGCCGTTGTATTATTCACATAATAGCCTGTCTATGGACTATCCAGTTACATTAGTGAGTGGCAGGTGGTGCTTGTTAAAGTGATTCTGTTTTAAAGGGAAGGTATCGCTGCTCTGCTACTGATTTATTATAGGCGCTCATGTTCAAGCTTGCAGGCACACCCAGACATTGCTCTGTGTTGAATCCAATTACTTCTAATGACTTAAAAGTTTACCGGGATGCTTTGCTAAAAGTGAAATGCACGGCATTTTCGAATCTGAATGCAACTGACATGTTTGGTGTCTGACATTTTAACTGTAGTGAGTCTATAAAATTGTATTTCTATTGGGGTCAGTCAGTAAGACTGATAAGAATCGAGTCATTTTCCATAAATGCATGAACAAAATGGTCAAGTCAATACTTGATATAAACTTACAGTATATTGGGATTAGGGATTGGGTGGTGTCTCTCTCTTTGGCTTCGACTTCAGCTTTTTGTGCATCTGCTCGATCATTGGCCATCCCACAGATACAAACCCAGTTAAGTGCCTGTTTGATTTCTGTTTGGCTGCTGAAAAACCTGATCCTGCATTCATATCCGCTTCTTGGGTTAGTGTGCCGGCTGAGGGTGTCATAAAAAAACTGCTAAGGAATAAAATGTCACAATAATTTACAAACACACCCAAAAAGCATGGTTAAAAGAAACTAATTATGTTTATTTTATATTTACATATAACAAGCAACAATTTTGTCATATAAGGATTTTAGCTATGTTGTAACATGGGGGTATCCTTGGTCTGGGACTTCCTCATTCCCCAAATTGAGCCCCAAATTGAGTGATGTGTCACTCCTGTTGTCCAGGTGTCCATCTCAGTAGTGGTTTTCGAATCGAAGTGCTCCTCAGGATATTGTTAATCAAATACAATTATTTGTCTAGAGTGGGGTTTTTATATTAATAAACTAAATACCACTCTTCATCCCTGTAGTGCTAACTAAATCCAGGTACAAATCATAAATACACTCATAAAAACAGAGCATTCTTGGGAAAAAACAAAACTACAATAATGATCAACGAGACTCGGGGTGATCTGGGATGTTGGGTACTGGGGAGGTGGGTTGCTGATGTCTTATGGGATTCCTCTTGGCTGTGTTTTCTTCTGGTTCTTCACTTTTAAAAACCTTTTAGCTATGCTGCTATAGTTACTGCTGCCAGAGTCTCATGCTGCACATAATGGTACAACATTTTTATTTTTGTCAATAAATTTTGTAATTTTAACAATAACTAACTACATTTTCTCTTTTCTCTCTGAGCCAGTGTTCCAGAGGCCGGTGCAGCACGTGCTGTGGTGTTTATCCATCCTCATAAAAACACTCATAAAAACAGAGCATTCTTGGGAAAAAACAAAACTACAATAATGATCAACGAGATTTGTGGTGATCTGGGATGTTGGGCGCTGTCTGATATCGGTTGCTGGGGTGGTAGGTTGCTGATGTCTCATGGGATCCCTCTTGGCTGTGTTTTCTTCTGGTTCTTCACTTCTAGTGTGTATTCACACCAGAAAAGTCCTTTGGTCCGCTTGTTTGGTCCGGATCAAATGTGGACTTAATTTTTTTCTTTTGGTTCGGTTCGCTTTCAGACTGCATTTTTTTGCAAGTGAACTATCACTTG
>JAVSBU010165260.1:0-12517 GCA_033118015.1 Loricariichthys derbyi
ACACACACACACACACACACACACACACACACACACACACACACACACACACACACACACACACACACACACGGGGGTAATTAGTCAGTGTAAATGTAGAATGGAGTGAGAGTGTGAGGGCAGGAGATCGATCGAGGATGGAGGGAATAAACAAAAGAGATTAGAGGTTAGTATCAATCTTCTACAGTCAGTCTATCAATGCATGATGAAAACACACACACACACACACACACACACACACACACACACACACACACACACACACACACACACTTGTTGTACATCAACAGAATACAGAAGAAGACGAATGCTGGTGAGAATAAAGTGACTCTCAGGGACCTTGGGAAGTACTTTAGTGCATTTTGAGAACATTAGGCATGTGGGCTTTTATTTATTTATTTGTTTTATTTTTCTTACACAATTACAAGCTCTGGAGATTTTCCTCCTCAAGGAACACGACAAAAATCTTTCATAATTAAACCTCAGAGACGTTTGTGCCATCTTCTCACAATTATAACAGATTTTTTACTTTGATTAAAACAAACCTGTGAAATGGTCATGATTTACGTTAAATAACGATCCAACCGGGACAGATTCTTGGCCGAGGAATCCAAATTTTTATTTTGAATTTCCTGGTACTCGAGAGAGTCTCTAAAGCTGCTGGAGCTTTAGAGACACCCGCTGACCTAACACATGCCTTTGGAACGTGGGAAGAAACCAGAGTATCTGGAAGAAAATTTGACATGGAGCTTTTACACTTCAGTGTTCAGACCCACCGAAGTAAAACATCTTACCATACATCTGTCCTCCTAAAAATTCGATTTTAGGTTAGGTTCAGTGTGAGTTCTTCACCCAGACTTACTATTGCACTTTTTCCTTTGTCTGTGACCAGAATTTAAAAAGAAATGGTCTTTAACAGAGCCAGCTTTTATTTAAGTGATAATCCACCAGTGGTTTGGGTTATAAGGTGAGTTACTGGTACTGATGTGCTGTGGCTGTTCATCAGTACCAACATCTCATGTTAAAGCTCAAACCTTGAGTGTGTTATCACAATTATACCACAATTCCATTATAGATAATCATTTGAGTAGTAAAATAAATCACAACTAATCCCACAACTAATGAGGAAATGGATTCAAAACACCTTGTTATAAAAAACATTTTTAAGGCATTGCTTCCTTTAAACATTTTATCCATCAATATTTTTGGGATTCATAACACAGTGGCTCCAGAGACCCAGGTTCAATCCCAGCACAATTGCTGTCTGTGTGGAGTTTGCATGTTCTCCCTGTGACCACATGGGGTTCCTTTGGGATTTCCTGTTTCGTCCCACATTGCTCCCACTCTCCAGTGGCTCAGTGGTTGGAGCCACCTGCTGGAAATATAAGTTCTTGATGACTGGGGACCTGTGATGGACTGGTGCCCTGTCTGGGGTGTACCTCTGTCTACACCCAGTAAATTCAAGGTTAGGCTTCAGCTCCTCCCTTGTGACCCTCCAACATGTATTATTTCAGGGTGAAGAATCAATATTCAGATTCCCAGCATTGAGAGTTGAGTTAACACACAAAAGCTCCTCCAGATGTAGTTGGCACTCTAGAGTACAGTGTTTGGATAATGTCTCTCTGCTCTCCCTTATTTAAGTTGAAGTGAAAGCAGAGAAGCTAAGAGCAGCAGATGTGAGGAGTCAGTGAGGAACGGTAAAAGCCTCCAATATCAACAGTCATTTGTGGATTTTTGCTTTTGCTCTGTTATTGCCATGCCTTCCTTTAAACAATCTTAACTATGATTCCCAAGCTGACCAGATGTTACTGCTAAGATTCAAACCTTTGGCCCCCTGGTGGTGGAGTAGGACATTAGAGTGTGGCAGCATCCGCGTGCCCACAGGTTATCAATACTGTAAGACATCAGAAGTTTGAGCGTTTAAGCTACTGCAAGAATAAATGCTGCACATGTATGGAAAGGAAGAGTTTAGTATGTTCTCCCCAAGTACTTGTAGCTTGCTTTTGGGTACACTGGTTACTTTTACCTTTTGAAAACATACCAAAATGTTTTAGTGTCTGTTCAAACGTTCTGCTTGATGCAGCTCTAGAGTGATGCCCTATACTGGTCCAGACTGGTTTTAATACCATAGAGGTTGGACAACGACCTTCATCCAGATAAGAAGGTTACTGGACATTGTGAAAATGCAGCTCCTCCTCTGATCCAAAGTCGACCTGTTTAGATACATTTGGGCAGATCAAAGGCAGCAGATGGAGGCTCCAGATAAAGTGAAGCAAACATCAGTCTCTTCAGGTTACACACACACACACACACACACACACACACACACACACACACACAGAGGAAAATGTTGAGTCAGCATTTCTGTGATTAGCGCTGATGAAAGGAGGACGATGTAGAGGAAACGTCGAGATGCCGCTACGGGTTAGCTGAGGCATAAATCATGAAAAACTGCTGCATCATCTCAGTTCTGATCAATCAAATCTGATCAATAACACTACTCCTGTGATGATATCACACAGATACAGGAAGACACCTGCTAGTTTCATTAGTATCAGATATTAACTTAACCTAAAAAGCAGCACTAATATAATAATAATAATAATAATAATAATAATAATAATAATAATAATAATAATAATAATATAATTATAACATTGCTGCTTTGTTATGGCTGCCATCGTTGCTAGGTTATGTGTGAATGTGGTGGAGTAATACTTGAAGAGCTTCAGTGTGCCATTATCATGCATTGGCATTCTTAGAATGTCTCTCAGCCAATCAGATTTTGGGGTTGGAACTAACTGTGATATAATCATAATTTAAGGTTGGGAAATCTCGGTCTCAAAATAAATGAAAACGACAAACTATAGCTGAAATGCCATTTCGTTTATATCATTATTTTAGCCCACTGTAAACAAGCAACCTTGTAAGCAGAAGTAATTAAAAACCTCTTTTGTGTCACTCTGCTACGTATGTTCATGGTATGCAGTTCCCTGTGTAGAATTATTTTAGAAATTGATTCTGAAGGATCTTCATTAAAATCTAGAAGCAAAACGATTTTTATTCACAAGCTTTCCACAGTTCCTTCTTTCGACCACAATTCTGATGAGAATTATCCATAGACTGGGATTTTTTTGCGCATAAGTACAGATTATTTTTATATTACATAGATAAGATGAAACCAATCCAGTGCAGTCCCTGTTTTGCTAACCCATTGTTAACTCATACGCCTGGTTTTCTGGAATTCAATGAATATGAACAAATTCAGACTGTTTATGTAGATTGACATATTTGGTTCATTTTATTCCTATTTTCTGTATAGGGAATTCGAGCTCTGTATCGCCTCAAGTTACTGAAACAGGATGCAAGACAGATGATTAACATAAGCTTCAGAAACTTTTCCTTTAATGACATCGTCACTGTAGGAAGCCAAACTGAAGTTTGGTATCTAATGAGTTTAGTTAAACACTACTGACTCTATTAATTCTGTCATGTTCTATGAGTAATGATGCAACAAATGAGATTTTGTTCTTATTTGTCACGGACAGAATAATGCAATCAGATGTATTTCATTAGTAACTGAGTGACCTGGAGACTGAAACATTTAATTGTGTTAAGAAGGATGTTAATGGTTAGCATAACCTCAGTGCTGGACCAAAGGACAAACCTCGCTGCACCTTTAAATAAAGTATGAACTGAGCAACAGGTGATGTAGGGATTTAGATATTTCTCCATCTACAGACCATAATATTATTAAACAATTCAGAATCTGGAGGAATTTCAGCCTAAACTGAGCCTCTCTCTCGGCTCTCAACGAAGGGGGTCTTACTTTTTTTTTTTGAGAGACTCTCTCCATTCTGTTCTTCAAGTTGAGAAATTATAGGTTTAATTAAATGGTCTCTGAACGCAATTGTAACCATCTTCTCAAAGAGAAGTCTGGGTTCGGGGAACCAACCTGTCCTGCCGGAATATTTTCAGCTGTCTACATGATGGACGCATTTCGCTGATTGGATTAGGCATTTCCCTGGTTTATTGGGAAATTCAAGGAATGAGAACAGCTGTCCAAGGCCCCTTAAATCTGGCTGACATGATTGACCCAGTGGGCAGAACTGTCAGCACTCAGACTGTGACTTTAATTGGCAATATGGATAACATCATAGAGAAGCTGTCTTCTTTGCAAAGGCAATTGGATCGATTTAGAGACCAAAAAATGGACTAGAGGGTAGTCATGGAAATTGAATGTGGCTGCTCGCCATAAGCCTAAGCAATTCAGGTTCTATCTACTTTCAGCTCCATATCAGCATGGGCCTCAACCAAGGCCACTGCTGGAATAACAAATTCCTCCAGAAAGTTCACTGCAGAGAGACACTCTTATGTCCCCTCCCCCATTCCCCAGACACCTGTGGATTGCTGACTCTGTCACCCGATCGAGGCTGTCTCCATGGCAATTTGCTGTGTTATCACTATGACATCATGTGGACTAAGGAAACTGACTGGGATGTAGGACGAATCATCTCAGGTCCACTTCCCACATCTGTGTCGCTTTTTGTCCCCTGGTATGGAAAGATGGTCCGGTGATTAGCGCCGGTGATGATTGCTGCTGAACCGATCCAGATGGCTGCGTGCTGTACTGGGTTTTCTTCACCACCTTACCCTTACCCTATTGTGAGTCCTGGTCTTCATGTTGTAATGTGTATTTGTGCTTATGTTGCAGAGGTGTTTTTTCAGTTCCTGTACTCACTAAGAGCATAGTCTGGGGGTGTTTTTTTTTTTTTTTTTTTATCTCCTCCCCTCACACTATGTATTATTTTATATAATTTCTTATTTCTGTCTGCCTGTCCTGTCTTCCCCATTGTCATATTGTAGGTGCACGGATGGGTTGATGGTTCATTTCATTATATATATTTCACTATATTTGTACTTGGTATGGATTTATATGTGACAAATAAATCTTCTTGAATCTGAAATCTTGTGACTCATGTCTCCGATCCCTCAGACGGAACCAAATCAAGAACCATTATTCATCAATATCTGATAGAAGCACATGGGCACCAGATTACTTTATCAAACCTTTATCAAGATCTACAATACAGAGTTACGTTCACAAAAGCATGCTTTCACTATACTATCTCCTAAGCCCTAACCGTACCTCAAGCCTCCTGGCTTTATATCACCACTTCTCTAACAAGGAGGTACTACCACTTGTCCCTCTCTCCCTCAGATAAGAGCAGTACTGCTGCATCCACCCAGCAGATAGAAAAAGACCCAAGAGCTAGGAAAACAACTCACCAGATGGCACCGCAAAACGGGTGGAGCGCACCAGTCCGAGATGTGCCTCTCATCAAAAGCAAAGATAAACCCATGCATCACTAACCTGCTGCTGCATTCCTTAGCACTGAGCACTTCAAGTGGAGCGATAGTGACAGCATGTGATTCTACCATGACGAAGGTACACAATGGTGCAGCATGGTATCGCTCACACTGTGGAAGAAGAGCATACAGGTACTGGAATGCACTCCTGACCTAACCCCAATAGAGAATGTGGGGAAAATCTTTAAACGAATAATGTGACGACGACCCCAAACTGCTACACAGCTTAATGTGTGTTGGAATAACAGGACAAAAATGACACCTAAAACCCTTCAGCATTCAGGATGTGCTGTGAGAAGGAAGGGGGTCATTACAGAAAGGTTTTACAGTTCCAACCTTTTTTGAACATGTTGCAAACACGAAATATCTTGAGTTAATGATGTCTGCAAAAACAGATTTTTTAAATTTATTTTCCATACCCTCCCAATTATTCTAACTGCTTTGGGTTTGGTCATGGATTAGAGGATTATCAAAGTGATATCAGGTGTAAATGGATCTACATATAACTGTCAGGCGTCGCACCAAGTGTGGGCTAATTTACCATCTGGCAACCTGGTGTGCCTGATGATGCACAGCTGAGTCTTCCTGGATTTGGTAAGCAGGAATACATTCGGCTCAACTGTGCCAAGGCTTTAAAAGCGAGTCGGGCGGGTCACTCGTCGCCGGGTCATTATACCTCATGGTAAGCTGCATTTTTAACATCTCTCAGATTGGGGATCGTTAAGATCTGCCACGGCTCATGCTGCCATTATGGGGCATTGTATACGGGGTTAGTTGATGAGTGGGTTTCATCTTTATGTGCTAACCCCGTCCCGAGGCTGGAGCATACTGTATATACCACACAATGTGTACAAACGGGGATTGAGCTCGTGGGTGCACACTCCAGTCTCACTCTTTGGCGCCAGAGAAGGTGAGGGATGAAGGTATCTGCCCTTTCTTAGTAGAGAAAGGGCGGTGTACAGGCCGGAGCCTGGAGGTAACTGAAAGGGCTTAGTGGTCAGTGTAGGTACAGTTAGTTGCAGCTCTGTGCTGCCCAGATCCCCTCGGCACCCTCTGCACCCCCTGTGTGGTCGTCCAGGCAGCGCCAGACCTTGCTGCCTTAGGACAGTCATTGTCTGGGCCTGTCCCTTCACTGCACCCTGCCGGACCTTGCCAGGTCTCCCCTCGTCCCATGGTTGGCCGGTTCGGGACACCCAACCATGAAACAGGTGTCCACATAGGTGTGGTTGGTTGGACCGGTCTGCCAGCCATAAAATTGGGCCCACTTCACCTTGGAGGTATCCTAAGCTGTCCCCAAGTATCCTAGCCTTGTAGGCCTCCGGGGGTTTGCCATTTTGGCATTTTTTTATTTGTTACTTCGTTCCTTTTTGGTTCCCTTATTTATATTAAATAAAGCCTACCCTTGTTCATAAAGCTGTCTGTGTTTGAGTCCTCCCTTTAACATCTCAACCCCACTCTCATGACAGTAACCATCAAATCCTGTGACATGGATTCATGTAGCGTAGAATGATTTGCTCTTTTTTTTAAGTTTAAATTAAAGTCTATTTGTCCAGCATGCATGTGGAAGTGACTTAAGGAGAGGAAGTGATTAAGGGACTCATTTCATTTGATTTATATCTGAAGCTCATTGTATAAAACCTGCTCTTTAAAAATTGAAGACGTTAAGAGGAGTCCGATCCAGAGCGTTTTCATTCCATCACTGACCAGCGATGTTAACTGCCTCATCATTAATCAGAAGGCAATTAAGAAGAAAACCTGGATACGGAAGCTTTGCAGACATTTACGGCTCATTTGAAGGAGTCTTCCCATAGCAATAGATTGAATAAAGGTACCTGATGGACGCTTTTTAATGCTCGTTATCTATTCATAGAAAATAAAAAAGTCGTGATGAGGTTATGCCGGGAGAAAATGGCTATTCTGTTAAAAATGGACTTTCTGAAGCCGGTCCTTTTTGAAGAGCGTCAGCGTTAATTAGATGAGCAGCATGCATGAAGCTGACTGACCTTTAGCACCGTCGGTCCCTTCACCCCCAGATCGGGGCGTTTAGTCGTTGCTGTGACCAAATTATCTCTCTGGGTTGACCTGCTGTGCTGGATAATGGAGCTTCATTAGAACAGGAACGTATTTGTTCTATAGTCAGTAAAAGCTGGATGCTTGGTTCTTTGAGTAGTTGCTCATTCATGCTTCTGACATTTGTTTTACTGTCCAGATTATTTTGTCCTCGCTCGCTCACTTTTCCCTTCGTATTGGAGGAGAGTCAGACACCGGGTCAGATGATGAATGATGATTCTGGGTTTCAAGTTCAATCCCAAAGTGATAGAAAAGGGCAGCACAAACAAAGGCGGCAGAGATGCTACTGAGAGGGAGTTAATCATTTACGCTCAGTCGCTTCGCCCAGACAGAGGTCTAGACCCACAAAACCGACAAGATGCATTAGGTGCGTCGGAAGATATGACTGGACATCGATCAGATTTTATCGAGCCAATCTCTGCTGTACTTCAGTGTCTTAACAGCAACCGTTTGTTTAATGGAAATGCACCGATAGTGCATCGTATTCTGCCAAGCAAAACCGATGACGTCTACAAAAATCGCCTCCCTAATCATCTGCTTATCTCGTGTACCTACTCTGCAAACGCTTTAGGATATTTGATGCATTGCGTCAAATCAACTCAGGTCTGAAAGAATGCTTGTTCTTGAGACAAAAACATATATGGTGTTGGACCACCTATCCCATTCAGAACATCATTAATTCATAGTGAAATAGATTCAGCAAGGTGCTGGAAATATTCCTCAGAGGGTCTATTTTGATGTGAGCGCATTACACGGTTGCTGCAGATTTGTCAGCTGTATATCCATGTTGTATCTTATGTTCCACAACGTCCTAAAGCTGCTGTGTTGGATTGAGACTGTGGAGGCTGTTTGAGTTACAGTTTGATACCAATGTGAGATGATTTGAGCTTTAGGACATGGTGCATTATCCTGCTGGAAGTAGCATCAGAAGCTGGAACACTGCGCTCGTAAAGGGGGGCCATAGGGTCAGAAATAATACTCAGATAGGCTGTGGTGTTAAAACGATGCTCAGCTGTTATTTAGGGGCTCAACCACCAGCAGCCTGAACCATTGATACAAGGAGGATGGATCCAGGCTTTCATGCTGTTCACGCCAAATTCTGACCCAACCATCCAAATGTTGCAGCAGTAATCAAGACTCAGATCTAGGAATGTTTTTCCAATCTTCTACTGTCCAATTTTAGCTGGTACAAAGTGCACCCACTGTGGTCTTGTGCTGCTGTAGCCCATCTGCTTAAAGGTTCAATGTGTTGCTTGTTCAGAGATGCTCTTCTGCCTAAATTTATTTGAGTTTACTCTAACACCAACAAGGTACTTTCACCCAGATATCTGCCCTCAGTGGATATTTTCTCTTTTTCAGACTGTTCTCTGTGTGTAAAAATCCTAGTAGATCAGCAGTTTCTGAAATACTCACCATCAACCATGCCATGTTCAACCATGCTCCTCTCTGTTAGGGACCTTGCCATACCCATGCATCGCTACTAGGTGGTTGTGAGGGAATGGTATGGCAGGGAATGAATCGGCAAGCTAGTCATGTCAGGTATAGCTTACCGAGCCACATAATGGTGCAGCGCTGATGCGTGCTAATTAGTTGCAGCGGTGCTCTGTCCTATAAATGGTTTTTCTGGAAAGATGTCTGTTGCTGCACCATTACGGTTCACTCGGAGCTCGACAGTGCTCCACCTTTAGAGTGTGGATGTCCATCAGCACTCTGACATAGGGTTCATGTTTCGAGCTAATGCACTCCACCAATTTGCAGCGCCAGGTGGGACCAGCACTTCACCCATTTTTGTGGTCCCAAGCCTAAGCAGCTCTCCAGTGTGAGGTATTGCTGGGTGGTGTGCATCAGAAACGCACATCGGTGCTACGAGGGAGTCAGGGACAGTGGGTCACGGCCACTCTTTGCAGAGGAGGGCCAGTCTAGGACTAAAGGTCCAAGGTATGGCAGGATTTAGTGGTGTAAGCTAGGGAAAGTCTTCTCCCTCAGCACAATTTGCCCCTCCCCACCTGTGACCTTTCCTGCACCCCCATGTGGTCATCCAGCAAGATGGTTGGACCTAAAGGAACCACAAGCCTCTGGATAAAGATGACGAGGTTACTGCAGGAGGGGGCACTGCCCAGGGCCACTATTTCCCTTTCACTATCACCTGTCCTGCCCCTCCCCTGCCACCGCATGGTCACTCAGCAAAACATCGAGCAAAAGCATCCACACGACTCTGCAAGTGACCATGTCATTAGAGAGTGTACCCATGTGCCCTGGCCCTCAACAATTTGGGAATTTAACCGATAAGGCTTTCTATGTTCTTTTTTTTTTTTAATTAGTTGATTGTTGTAGGTTTAATTGATGTTTTTGAGACCATTCCTTTTTTGTTACAGTTCACTATGATTTAAATAAAATCTACCATTTTTCATGACACTGTATTCATGTGGGTCCTTCTGTCCCATCAGCCCCTGTAACAATCTCGATCAAAAAAATAAATAAAATATAGACAACTTGGACTTGCAGAATCTGTTTTAAATGAACTTTATTAAAGTGGACTTCTACAAAATGTAAACAGTTTCAGAAAGTAAATATGTGTGAATGCAGATAAAATAACAAGTGGAGCTCAGAGATTTCCCAGGTGTGCTGTACAACAAGTCTCACAATAATTCACAAAAGCATCAGCGCCGCTTTCAAGGCAGCCATTTATCACTTGCTCCATAAAGTCTATAATCCACTTTGTAACAAATTGGTTCTCTGACTGTCACGTTAACTTATGACCCAGGTTCTGCTTTTTTTTCCCTCTGAAAGGTGTGCCATAACCATCGAGCCGACTTTAGCGACATCCTTTTTGCTGACTTGTGGCAGGTCAACACACATGGGTAATTCCTCTGGAACAGTAAGGAACAAGAACAGCAGAGGAAATAAGAAAACCTGCCCTCTACAATAACAAACAACGGAGGTGTGCATGACACTTCTTGTTTGTTTGTTTATTTGTTGTTTGCATTCGTCTTATAGGCTATAAGTTTCAGCTTTGGACACCACAAACTGTAGTGGTCCAGCCTTAAGGTACTGGTACCATTGACTAGAATACTGAGGATGCACAAAAGCACACAAAGAAACACTAGTTGACCTAAAGCATGTTTCTAAAATGTTTGACAACATGCAAACTCCACCCACACAACCAGGGACCATCAGTGCCATCAATGAATTATTTTATCTATAGCAGTTTGTCTCTATGGAGCCCCCATTGTATCAAGGTGGGGGGGAAAGTTTAGAAACTTAAACTCTTCCCTCCATTTAATAATCAATCCCCTTTAATTAAAACTCCAGAGCAATTCAGTCACTGAATGGTCCATTAAGGAATTTAAGGAACAGATTACGATTATTCGATTTGGGTACACTAAAACACTCAGTGGTGTGATCTTCCAACCACGATGCATTTACATTTATGGCATTTTTAGAGAGGGTTTGCCTCGACTGCTATAAAAGCTCCAATTTATTTTCACGTAGTTCACTTAGTTTTGACAAGTCTGTGAAGATTCTCAGTCATCCAGGTCATAGTAACAGTGGGTGGTAGAAGAGAGCCACAGGACCCACAGGAGGACAGAGAGAATCAGCATTCAATTGTTCACCCTAATGGGCCATCCACTGATCACCCTAATGACTCTCTAGACCATTCACACCCAGTCTCCAGTGATGCACACTAACAGGATGACTCATTGACACCTCAGATGAGCTTTTCATCCATGAGATAAATAGCTGATACTCCCCACTAGTCAGTTTGAACCGAAGAAGCCTTTCAGATGGGAGGTGAAATGTCTTGAAGAAACTACAAGCAAGTCCAGTTGATCTCTTCTACCACTCATGGTTACTATGACCTGGACAACTGAGAATCTTCACAGAATTTCCTTAAAATCTACGTTTTGCTACTGTTTCTGGTTGTGTTATTAAAATCATATCTAATTATGTATAGCCTTCCTAAATGTGTCGATAAATTGTGGTGGCTTAGTTTGTAAAATGTAATTAAATACATTTTTGTGAAAATCTGTTTGGGTGACATTGCTCACTTGATAAAACCATGTTTGAAAGTTATGTCACAAAGATTATATGATGGATGGGTATAGAATGTTCTTTCCCTGCAGAAGATGCGTAACTAAATAGAACTTAACTAGGTGAGGAAAAACAGCAATATGAAAAATCTGTAACTTTATATCTAAAATAATAAGCACCTGTCCCCACACTATTTACATAAAATGCAGGTGTTGCCTTAGATAAAGTACGGTATGGGAGAACCGAAAGAAAAAAAATCTTAATGAAAGCGCAGAAATCTTAAATTTGCAGAATTGTGGCACATTGTGCGTATATAAAGGTTCTGTCACAGTGCCAAAACGTGTTATTTTCAAATGACTTGCGGCGAAAAAAATTGGATATTCGCAATACGGTCAGCATTTTTGTACTTCAGACGTTCATACATCTGCACATGTTCGCATAATCCGCAATAGCGAATCATTTCCGCATCTCAAATTTTGAGCTTGCTCACGATTGTACTGCGGAAGACATTCCGGTCTGATGCCTCAATACGACCAACATTCTGTCGCAAACACAGCCGTGATTATGTTCTTGATACAATCGCACATTAACGTTTTGCAGTCACTTATTACGTGTAATGCGCTCAAACATTTGTAAATAAAATAGCACCACTGTGCACTGCGTTCTGTATATAAATACATTATACAATACTGAATACATAAATACAAAAGAGGAGAGAGAGCTTCCTAGAGCTCAATCCTATTATATTTATAATACGCTAGATTTTGGCAGGGGGATCCCAGGGGTATTTTTATGAATGGAATAAAAGACAATCACATAGAAAGAGAGTGAGAAATAGGTAATTCTGCATTACTCCACATGACGCCTCGATGGTGAAGTGGGATTATCCTTGTTAATGGTGCTGGAGACCGGGGTTCAATTCCCAGCCGAACTCTGCTTTTCTTTCAGACTTTAAAAAAAACTTTTGCTTATATACGTTTATGTATATAAATATTGTTATTGTTTATGTATATAAATAGTATTATTAAATATAATAAACGTTTAT
>JAVSBU010165370.1:0-12516 GCA_033118015.1 Loricariichthys derbyi
TTTAATCTCCAAAAAACTAAATACAGTCTAAGAGATGATTGTAAATTTATTTTGCCAAAAGTGAGAAAAGGACTCACACATGTTGTTCATTTGTTGGGGCACAGTTATGGAACAGTCTCAGTAAAGACATGAAAGAATGTAATTTATTATTTGTACAGTATTTAAAAAGAAATTGTTACAGTCTATTTTGGATGGCTACTTAAATGAGTAAAAATTTTATTTGCATTTTTTTAATTATAAAAATTAAACTTGTAATCGATACCAAGGAGGATATTATGTATAAAAGGTAACTTGTGTTAATGTAAGTGGATGTGTATATTTGGCACACAAGCATTTTTTGCTTCTGCTTGCTTTGGTCACATGACAGTTAGGTTAAGAATGTATCGTATTGTATTGTTTTTGATGTGACTTAAGTTGAATAAACTGAACTGAACTGAAGAATCAGAAATTCATGCAGTTCATGGCTGACCATTGCCAAGAGTGGAACTATACCTTCAAGGTATGTTTTGATAGACCTACTCTACAGTGTGTCCAAGAAGGTTCCCAGTGTCCAATTATTTTGAAGCAGAGTATTGTACAATATGTATACTCTTTTAAAAGACTCCGTTTCAGAATGATATGAAAATTGAAATAAAACTTTCTAGGACACTCTGTATAGGGATATTGTATAAAATAGTACAATGTTTAAAATTCCTATCCCTGGACCTATGAAGATGTTGATCATCATATCCTGTCATTCTGGTCAGCCATCAGTGAGGTGATCTGATAAAGTTGTGCATCAGGCATAGTACCCCCAAGGTTTTGTAGATGTCTTCAATTGAAGCTCTACTTTTAAACTTGAAAATTTTGCTATTAAAATGTGGCTGTCCTAATTCTATGGATGTCTGCTGAATTCTGATATAATTTAAGTTATACGCCAAAAATTCTCATTTTATAGTATTTTTGTTAATAGTCCCATGTCACATGTTCTCTTTGTAGGTGATGAAGTGCAAATCCAAAGATGATGCGTGTTGGTACTGCAGTCTGAGTCCACCAAGGCTGCCAGCCGACATGCTGACTGAGCTACACTTCCTACCTGATCCTGTGCTTTACAAGTCCTGGAGAGTTTAAGTAATTCTGTTCTTTGTATGGGACTCCCGCCAATGATGGGGAAGTCTTAATGGAAAGCCATTCGATACAGAAAATGACAAGGCCAACAAAAAGCTGTTTGTGGCAGGTTTGTATATTCATAAATTCTGGGTTCTCAAAGAATTTCAAGTGGGAAGCACATCCTTTAAAGCAGCAGCATACGTACTAAGTTTTTCCTGATACATTCTGCTTGGAAATGTGTGCATTAAAACCTTAGATGAAATCATTAAAAGGAGGGTACATACTGATCTCAACAGGTGTTCTGTATTAACCAGCAACTGGATTATTTTGTGGAGGAGGAGGAGTTACACCACACCTATTGGACAGTGCTTCTGCCGGATGACCATCCTTGTCACAAAACCATTGCTGTCTGGGAGGGAATTTCCCGTCAGACAGAAATTGAGACTACCTATTTCTCAGTTATGTAGCTTTTAAAAGGTCCTGTGAGGGCAGACAACAAAACGATTTACTTGCTGTGGTATGGAACCATGAAACAGTAGCCAGTGTATCATTCTTCTGAGATTATGGGGCATGACTCTCCAGCCTATGATGTAAAGAATCCTTTTCCATGCACATGGTAGTCTGTCTCTCCTAAGAATGTAGCGGAAAGATCAGTTTCCTACTGCTTCAAACACTTTTATCGCTTGTTAACTCATATCAAGAGAGACTCTGGGTCAGGTCAAGGTGACGCAGACTCACTGGACACCTGTCTGTACTTCAGTTTGCACTGCCTGTGTACACTTGTGAATCAACCAGATCAATTGCATGGTAGGCACAGCCTATGTGGACAGAATGCTGCTACATTCTTGCTGAGACAGACTTTACAGTAGTATTTTGAGAAAAGTTTGTTTAAACCGCCTCCTGAATGTTCAATATAAATATAAAGTATAAAAGGAACCCAAAAGGAACAAACTACCCAACTCTGAATATGCATGATGTACAAATGTAATGCATATAAAGCATTTTCTGTTCTCATTTCAGCTGTGTCTGTGAGCTTCGACAGTGTCCGTTCCCATTGTGGTGCCAATGAGGATCTTGCTTCTGGTGCAGCAATTGAGGACTATGTTCAGCAGTATAGTATTGTGCGACCAATTTGCAACCCATGTCTCGCTGTGGAGAAGACACCATCTGTCCTCAATGCTCTCCAACAAAGGAAAAAGAAAAATGATGTGAAAATTTATAGTCTTTGTACTTTTACTAGCAAAAGTTGAAACGATTTATGCATTATCTATTAAAATGTAAATTTCAAATAAAATGGATTTATGTGAGCCATGTTTCTTCAGCCTGTTTTCAGAGATACTGTAGTCTTGAATTAGAACTAGAGATGTACATTTCCTGCAGAAAATGCGTGTGTGATTGCCATGATGCATGCCCAGTCTGGGGCCTCTTTGACCTATCTGCGCTGTCTGGGGCATCCTGGGCCCCTCTGGCCTGTCTGTGGCCTCCTGTAAGTCTCTGCCATGTATCGGTCCAACCAAAAAAATGACAAAAAAATTGGCCTTGTCTACAGTTTGCACATCTGTAAATGCAAACTGTAGACATGGCCAATTTTCAGTCTTTTTGAATCCTATGAAATATTGGTGCCTGTCCATTCAACGTCAGTGTCCTAAGAAATGTGCTATATACAGATCCCATTAACAGTTGTATTTACAGATACTTTTACAGATACTTTCAAGACATACATGTAAAAGCAACTTGCTCAATATTTTCCTTTTTTTATTTATTTTCCCGTCTCATGATTTGGCTCTTGATGTTCGCTATATTGAAAAAGGCAATTTAAAACTCGCACCACCGTGTTGGGCCGTCGTCATCACTGACGCATGCGTAGAATGTACCAAAATCTGTCGTCGTCGTCATCACAAACGCATGCGCAGACGAAGCAAATGGGCACTAAGTAGACAGCTCAGCAAGATCACTTGTATTTTCTCGTGGGGTCTTTGGGTGGCCATGATTAGTGGGTTCTTATTGCCACCTAGCGGCGCTGATGCACGTCTAATAGGGTTCAGCTGTGGCTGAGTGTATTAACATGCCACTCTTGCTCTAGTCCTGGCTTCTGCCTATGGCATGGCGTGCAATCCCTCTCAAGCAGAGCATAACTGCTATAATGTCAGCTCCAAAGCCTGCTCCTGCCTTATGAACACTCAGCCACAGTTGAATCCTATTATACGTGCATCAGCGCCACGTCGCCAGGTGGCAATAAGAACTCGCTAATTGCGGCCACTTGAAGACCCCACGAAAAAGAATGCTTACAAATGCTGAAGCAGCTTCCTCGTTACACCAGTGTTGCCAACTTAGACCGTCTAGCGACTTTATTTTTTAAAAAGAGACTAGCAACAAATATAGTGACTTTTTGTGCTGTTATTGGAGACTTTTGGAGACTCTGAGATGAACTGCATATACTCAAAGCCACCACATCCCGCCAACAGAAATTATACGCATCTGCCACCAGAAAAGTGAGTAAACTCATCTCTCACGTTTGCTGTAGCTTTAGCAGTCATTTATTTGCATTTTTTTGCTTTGATATTGTTCTGAATGTATGATACGGTGTCCTGCTTGGATGTTGGGGTGATTTGATGCAATGTTTTTAGCCATGTACTGCACATTGGTTTGGCTCCTGATGTTCGCTAATTAGAATTTTTTCTTTTTAATTTTCAAAGTGAAATTTTATTTTTATTTTTATTGCTGCCACCTTATTCAGGTTTTCATCACAGAAATCCGCCAAACAAAACATAAAAATAGTCTAGCCTTATATACTCTCTTTCATAGATGCTGGTTCATGCTTTTATAGCCTCATGGTTAGATTACTGTATTGCATTACTTGCTGGATGCTCTAGTAAATCTATAAATAAACTTCAATTAGTTCAGAATGCAGTGGCTTGAATGCTAACTAGATCCAGAAAGTTTGATCATATTATTCCTGTTCTGTCGTCATTACACAGGTTACCAGTTAGATTCCACATCGATTACAAAATAGTAACATATAAACCTCTACATGGCCTGGCCCCCCACTATCTGAGTGAACTCTTAGTCTTAAAATCCAACTTGTCTGCTTCATTCACAAGGTACAGGAATTCTTTCAATTCCAAGAAATAAAACAACTACAGCAGGGGAAAGGCTGGCCCCCAAGCTATGGAATAAACGCCCACTGTTCATTTGCAATTCACACAGTCAACCAATTTTAAATCTAGGCTAAAATCATACTTATTTATGCATGCTTTTGATGAGACTTAGACTGGGATACATGGCTTGGATCCCTGGGTCTGGAATCCAGGGTCACTCACTTTTAAAAACATTTTAGCTCTGCTGCTATAGTTCCTGCTGCCAGACTCTCATGCTGCACTCAATGGTAAAAAAAAATCTGTCAATAGATTTTATACTCTTAACAATACTTAACTACATTTTCTCTTTTCTCATCAAACCTGTGTTCCAGTGCCTGGTACAGCTCATGGTCACACCCCGAGATGCTCTTCTGCCTCATCTCCACCTGAGCAATTCTTAATGACCAGCCCCACCACACTCAGACTGCAGAGGGCAGTAACTCTCACCCTCCTTCAATCAGGTGCATCCAAAAGTATTGGGACATGCCCCTGCTAGCAGCCAAAAGTGTTAGGACAAGCCTCTGCATGAGCTAAGCATTGGGACAAATGTTCTGGGACACACACCTGCAAGCAATAAAAAATAAGACACACTTCCACACGGTCAAAAGTATTAGGACACACCCTCTCAAGTGATCAGAATTATTAGGACATGTCCCTGCACATGGTTAAAAGTATTAGGACACCCCTCCAAGCAATCCAAATATTGGGACACAAGCAAGCAACAAAGAGTTGGGACACCCACGCATGCCACCAAAAGTGTTAGAACGTGCCGCTGTATGTTGTCAAAAGTATTCTGACACACCTCTGCACAGTGGCGGGCCATTAGTGCCTGCAAGGTCTCCTCTACTGACCTAAAAATATCTGAATCACAAACTGATGTTTATTATATTTTGTCTCTGAATACTTTATTTAATAATTCCAAATGGTCTGTCCGATACCTTTCATAGCTTTTTCAATGACTGTGCTGCTTCCAGAGATATATTTTCATATTAAACCATTTAACCAATCACAATTCAGCTATCATTTGTTTCTAGGAAGTGTCAAAGTCAAAGAAGTCTGCCCGGAGGCCTTCACAATCCATTCTGTAGACCCTCTAATACAAAATAGATGAAACTGTTGCTTCAACCAATCAGATTTTGAGTTCGTGTTACTAGGGCCCTCGGAAATGTCACTGTATTCAGACTCGTTGATTGGTTAGGATGATGTAATAGTTGTTTTGTCACCCCACAATGGCTGGAAGGAGAACAAACAGATTTGGTGGAAGACTTTACTTTCAAGGCCATTTTCAAGACAGAATTTTCAAGAAAAGCTGGACATTGTTAAGAAAGTTTGGACAACTTCGAAGCTAGCTAGCCTGTCACAACCAGGTAGAGGATTAGTCCACCCATTACAGCGGTACTGATGCTCACAGGATCCAAGAAACACTGCAAATTGGATTGCTGGTAGTGCTTCTTATTTACCACTGATCAACATGGTGTTTGGAGCCACACTGGGTTTGTAAATTTGACTTGCCTAAATAAGGCAGCAATGAGACACCAAAGCACTGACAGACACTTACAAGCAATGGTACTTTCCAAAACTTTTGGGGAAACCAGAGTGGATCTACAGCTTAACGAGCAAGTGCTCAGGGAAATAACCTAAATCAAATTAAAACTTATGCCAGAAATATGACCAGGCAGGTTCAACTTTCAGCATTAGCTTCGATGGGGATAAAAAGGGACTTTGTGATGGAACTGAAGTGCACGGATAATCTTTACAACAGATTAATTTTACTGTTTTTGAGGAAAGAGAGGAGGGTGGATTTTGTTTTTGAATAATCAGAATTTATGGTGAGTAAAATGTTGTGATTATCCTAAATAATATTGCAGGTTTATGAGGTTATTATTGATGTTTTTATGTGTGTCATGGCTATAGCTGCAGTAGAAGGAGACTTGTTCACCCCTGGTTTGCCTATTCAAGAAAGGAATTTGTTGTGGCTACTTGAGTTATTTATCTGCAATGCAACGACTATGTACTGTATTCCTGCATATTAAGATGGTTTTTATAAACATAAATTAGTTTTTGAGGGGCAGGTTGATTTAGACGGAGCACTAATTAAGGACTATGTGTGAAATGCACTATCCGCTACTACCTGTGCAAGCTGCCATAAAAATTCATAATTCATAATTCTGAATGTGGCCAAAAGTGTTAGCACAGGCCTCTGCTCCCAGTCAAAAGTACTGGGATGCAAATTCACATTCTTTCTACTTGCCGAGTTTAAAGCACTGTTTTAGTTCCTTGTGTATATATATTTACTCATAACTGAATGTCTCCCCCCTCCTGTCTGCCTCTCTATATACAACCTATATAGAGCACTCATGCATCGCTAAATCCACCCCCACCCCTGACACACTACACACCCTGGTGTACGCCCCCGCACATGGATAGTATCATGGACTTGCCTCCACATGCAGCCAACAGTCCTAGGATATGGCCCTGCACGCGTCCAGCAGTATTGGTATACACATCCACACGTGGACAAAAGTGTTGAGACATGCCCCTGCACACATCCAAGTATGTTGAGTCATGCACCTGCATGTGGCCAAAAGTGTTGTGACATGAAATCCCTCCCAAACATGGATAAAAGTGTTGAATCATGCAGGGGCAAAATTGTTGGGACCTAACATGGCACACCACCACTCATCCAAAAACTTTGGGACATGCCCCTGCAAGCATCCAAAAGTGTTTTGACATGACCCTGAATGCATCCAAAAGTGTTAGGACATGTACCTGCACACGTCCAAAAATGTTGGGAAATGCCCCTGCATACATTCAAGAATGTTAGGATGCCCTCCCATGTCCAAACATTTTGGGACATGCCTCCAAAAGTGTTAGGGTGCACCCCACACATGGCCAAAAGTACTGTGACACACTCCTGCACATGACCAAAAGTGTTAGGACATGGCTTGTTAGAACACATTCTTTCTACTTGCCATGTTTCAAACACTGTTGTAGTTCCTTCAGGAAATACAAATCTGGTTAATATATGAGACGTAGTTGGGCTTGCCAGAAATTGCACTACCAATTAATTAAACACTAACAATAGGCCAGCAATTTGTTTTGAAGGAAAGTATCATAAGCTAACAGAGAACAGCTTGTAATGCCTTTAAAACTAATTAGCCACTCACACTTTCAGTAGTTAACCTTAACTTTGGTGTCTAATTCAACACACCAAAATTATTTTTAACATTAAGAAGACCTCATAAATCTTGATTCACATTCTGTACTCACCCTCCCACTGTTATCCATTTTTTCCATGTGCTTACTGCCACAGTGCTAGGTGGCAGCATCGTGAAGCTGCAGTCCTGAAATTGCGACCTGAATCTGCTGTACTGCAGCTAAACCCTACTTGGCTGTTACCAATAACCTTCTTTGGATCCATGGTGACTTTATATGCAGTAAAAATACTAATGTTTATATGGCTGCTCTGCTATGATTCAGTATAGACTATATTGTACTCCTTGGTTTATGAAATATTCTTACGTATCTTATGATAGAATTTGTTGGAACGTGAAAACCAGAAAGCACCTGTACAATATAAATATAATATATTCTATAATATAAATACCTTGTACAGAATGCATTTTCTATGGGTCTGGAATAGATTAATTCAATTTACATTATTCGTTATGGGAGAAATGTGTTCAGTACTCAACATTTTCTGCACTCAACATTTTTCTTTAATGAATTAATGATGAGTATCGAGGTACCAGTGTAAAGGGTACCTAATACCCATTTACAGTACCATATATAATAGGATAGGATGCAAGACAAGAACAACCCTAAACAGGGTGGAATTCCATCACAGAGCACACACACTCATACATACACTAGGGTCGCTTTAGTGTAATCAATTAACGTAAAGCATGTATTTGAACTGTGGAAGGAAACAGGAAAACCAGGAGTAAACCCACATGGACATGGGGAGGACATGCAAACTCCAGACAGAAAGGATCCAAAACGCCTCATCTTCGATCGAACCCAGGATCTTCTTGCTGTGAGGTGACAGTGCTACTCATCGAGCCACCATGCCACTCTCAACATAATATAATAACATATTATCACAGTAAATGCACATATTGGACATCAATATACTTTTGTTCATAATAAGATTAAAACTCCCATCACCTGGAGCAGAAGTCATCAGAGACTCAGATAAGTATCTACAAGACAAGAGATCAACGATCACAGAGCTCAGAAATCTATTTCAGACATATTTATTTAACGGGTTTATACAAGGTGTCATGATATTGGGGGGGTGGAAAAGGAGGACCCAAACACAGACAGCTTCATGAATAAAGGTAGGCTTTATTTAATGTAAAGAAGGAAACTGAAGAGAACGGAAGCAAAGTAACAAATAAAAGCCTAAAAGAAACCAAAAACACCAAAATGGCAACCCCCTGAAGGCAAACGAGACTAGGACACGTGGCGATGACTTAGGACACATCTAATGATGAAGTGGACCCGATTTTACAGCCAGCGGACTGGTCTGACCAACCATACCTATGTGGAGCCTGTTTTTGTCCCGAACTGGCCAACCAATGGGACACGTGGGAGACCTAAGCAAGGTCTGGGAAGGTGCAGTGCAGGGACAGGCCCTGGGCAATGCCCACCTACCGGTTGTGCTCCAGTCCTAGGGAGACTACTGCCTGGTCCCATTAAATGTGCCCAGTGTTGGTGTGGCCACATTGGGGGGCATTTCCTTGGCTGCTGCTGTGTGGTTTCTCTCCACCTGGGCTATACCAACATGACTAGGAGGCTCCTGGACAGAACAAGAAGGGGGCGTAAGGCGTAGAGCTGAAGGAATCTATGAAGGAAGGGTGGTACCTCACCTTCTCTGGCGTCAAAGAGCGAGACTGGTGCATGCACCGACGAGCGCGTCCTGCCATTTGCACGCATAAGTGCGGGACATGTGCACCAGCCTCGGGACATGCCTAGCATAAAAAGATGTAACCATGCATCTAAAAAACCCCATCTAAAAATGCCCCATATAAGCAGCGCAAGCTGCGGTGAATCAAAGTGAGCGCCAGGCTGACAGATGGTACAAAAGCAGCTTACCATAGACAATGACCCCGCAAAGAACGATCCGCATGGCTCGCTTTTAAAATGCCATTCACAGCTGAATCCAATTGCCACTAATAATAATGGCATCTGCAGCGCCAATTGCGCATGTGCAGACTCTACGGCTTCGCTGGATTCAGCTGTGACGTCAGGCTCACGACAGACTGGTAAATAAATGCACGCCTGGCGTGACACCTCACTCAGGGTTTATATGTTTTAACTAAAATGTTCACAAGTGACATAATTCAACATTTTATTTGTTTATTTGGCTTAGAGGTATTCCAGTCAGTATAGATTCAGCAATGGTATTAAATGTGTTACTACCAGTATTATGGTATTATAATCATTTGATAAGTTTTCCTCATGCAATTGGCTTTTTTTTTAATATAAGTTTTACAAAATCACCTCTCTGGCCTGGATGACTACCTCTTTAACGATGATTAAAATATAAGAACAATATAGGCTAGGTCCCGTTTAAAGAATTGTTTGCATGGAGCATGGAGCATGGACGGTTCACTTCTAGAATCTTAAATGGATTTGTTTATGTTTCTTATATATTTTGAAAATTAAGTAATTTCAGCAAAAACTAGTGTCTGAGATGCAAGTATGAAAACATGCAGAGTCTTTTAGGATAAATTTCAGAGTTGTTTGTGTTATACGGATAAATTGGGAATTTTGAAATAGTTTTGACAACAAAAGATTTGATTTGACAGCAGTAAATATCTGGGATAGTAGGGGAAATATTGCTGAGAACTTGGGAAAGCCCAGTGGTTTACGGATCAGAAATTCCACAGTAAAGCCACTCCTACTCCTCCTTCCGCCTCCACACCAGGTTGCCAGATTGGAATGTGTTATGACCATTTATGTCTGTTTAGAGTCTAATATCCAACCATTCAAATTTGTTTTTTGCGTTCATATGTCGCTATTTTGTGTAATATTTGTCAAATAAATGAAAGGAATTTAATGAATGACAACTTAAGTTATAAATGACAACATTCATCAGAAATGGTGAACGTTCATCAACGTGTTAAAAGAAGATATAATGTGGTTCAGACCCTAGCATTACTACAGACAAATTGTTTGTTAGATATATGTCCTGACTACCTGCACTTCATACTGTGAGTATCATTTCTGCACTACCAGCATGTTAGTAAAGATTACAGTGATTTAATAGCAAAAACTTATGCGTTACATCAAACAAATAAAACAATGTTATATTATTATTATTCAAATAAAACATTCTGCATGGTGTTGACATCTTACATCTTTGATTCTGACACCGGCCTTTTACTTGTGTGGACTATGCATGTCCTCTCATGTCCACATGGGTTTACTGTGGATGTACCGGATTATTCCCACATCGCAGGGACATGCATTAGGTTAACTGGAAATTTTAAATAGGTTCAGTGTAAATGTGACTGACTAGTACTGACATGTCCCTGCTGCAAATAGTCTAAGAGTGGCTTTAAATAAAAAGAAATAAACAAACAATAAACAAATGATGGCACAGGTTTCAGGAGTGTATTTTTTGTTATTTTGTGGGGATTTTTTTTTTGTGATTTGCTGTTAGGACCGTTAGAAGCTTAATATTTTGGAATTTTAGACACATTTGTTTTGGCACATTTTGCAGTTTAATGTTTCTAATAATATAAGTGATCAAATAATGCAATGGTATAATGAAATTAGCTGACATATTTAAGGTGCCATTCTGTCAGCAGTCTGCACCTCAAAACATTTACTAAATGTTAAATAAGGTTGTGATAACTGAATTAATTTATGTATAGCCATTACCCACAAAACTTTACAGAGCTTACATTGCCTTATTTGCTCACTCTGCACTATTGAAAACAATTAAAATTCAATGCAATTTTGATATGAATTTAGCTTTAGTCATTAATAAATATAACAAATATCTTCTTTTGGTTTAGGCAACATTTTAATTCTTAAACAATGGATAAAGAAGGTAAACAAGAAATGCATAATTTACAGCTTTAATGTCTAATTATTTTAACCAAATAACAGTTTTTTAATAGGCAGAGATATGCACGTACATTTACTTTCACTAGGCTAACGTCAAAAGAAACTTATTTTAAACACAAAAAATTAATACTATACAAAATGCTCCAAATGATCCGTTCTGGCAACCAAGTGTCCTAACGTGACTGTGACTACGTGTTAAAGCCGGAAGCAGAGCTGTTAAACACACTGCTCTGTGTGGTGTTTTTATTTTTTTATTTTTAGGGGGGTTATTAAATTCCACTAGTTTCTAATCTTGCAATTTTGGTTATGCACACTTCGCTCATACGTACATGCCATAAACCTTTCGTGAGTAAGTCTCACAATTTAACAGCTGAAAAGCGGCAGTGACGAAAGCCAAGACAGCAGATCTCATAAACACCCGGTTTGAGAGAAAAGCCTTCACTTCTTAAACTGATTCGTTAGCGCCCTCTACAGCTCGCCTGATTTACAGGTGATTTCCCGGAAAGGCCATGGTTTCTCACTATCGTTGGTATCTCGGGATGTGTTGATCATTACGGAAGGCGTTAGAGTCATAACCCCGAAGCTGATATCTGTTCAGTTAGGTGTAAGTTTTAATGAAATATATTGAAAGTGAAGTGTGTGAGCTTATTCTAAAAGCAGTGCATATCTGATATTTTAAATCATGTTTATAAAGTGGAGAAACGCGTGATTTATTAGAATTTAGTCAGGTGTCAGGAATAAGACATGATTATGATAACTGTCTAAGTTGTTGAAGTAAACGTCTTATGATGTAAATATTGTGGATGATTGAATGTGTGTACGGAAGTGTATTGTAATTGCTTAAGCTGAAACCACAACATTGTTAATAAAGCATCACGTAGCCTGCATAGCTCACAACGGGGTTATTTCTCGGAAATCAGCCCACTTAACTTTGAGCGCGTCTCGTTTCTGCACACTGCGCATGCGCGGACGCTGTCCAGTGTTGCGTTTGGAAAGCCCCCCGCCTTCTGAGCTCGTGTTATAGAGCTTGTATATAAGGCGATACACACGATAACACAAACAGTTTACGATCTGCGAACGAAGCTTCTAATCTGAGTGGAATAGGTCTTTTCTCGATCGTCTCATTTCCTCTTTGGATTATTATTCAGCATACTCAGTAAGTATGTTCTTTGTAAGTTGGATGTTTATATAGAACTTCACTTTCCGATAT
>JAVSBU010165477.1:0-12514 GCA_033118015.1 Loricariichthys derbyi
GGTACACAAGGCTTATTCAGCGGTAGCAGAACACTGTCGTTCTCACCCGCGTTTTAACATCCGCTTGTAAGGGATAGAACTGTGTATTAATCCCCGTTGCCTGATGTGTGCCGGATGCTACGACGTCAAAACATCACTTTATTCAGCAGATTTAGCGGCGTTATATGGCGATCAAAACGCCGGCCAGTTGGCTCCACCCCTTTCCATCGCAAAAACAACCGGAACTACCACGAATATGGTCTATGTACTAACCGCCAACTAAACCATGCCTCTGGGAAACTTTTCTACTCTGATTTATTCCTCTGGCATTGGCTCATCCCAACCTTTTACCCTTGGTAGTACAACCCCAATTCCAATGAAGTTGGGACGTTGTGTAAAACAAATAAAAACAGAATACAATGATTTGGAAATCCTTTTCAACCCATATTCAATTGAATATACTACAAGGACAAGAAATGTAATGTTCAAACAGATAAACTTTATTGTTCTTTGCAAATATTCACTAATTTTGAATTTGATATCAGAACACATTCCAAAAAAGTTGGGACATGGGTATGTTTACCACTGTGTTACATCACCTTTCTTTTTACAACACTCAATAAGCATTTGGGAATGGAGGACACTAATTGTTGAAGCTTTGTAGGTGGAATTATTTCCCATTCTTGCTTGATGTACAACGTCAGTTGATCAACAGTCTGGGGTCTCCGTTGTCGTGTTATGCACTTCATAATGTGCCACACATTTTCAATGGGAGACAGGTCTGGACTACACTCTTGTACTACAAAGCCACACTGTTTTAACACATGCCGAATGTGGTTTGGCATTGTCTTGCTAAAATAAGTAGGGACATCCCTGAAAAAGGCTTTGCTTGGATGACAGCATATGTTGCTACAAAACCTGTATGTACCTTTCAGCATTAATGGTGCCTTCACAGATGTGCAAATTACCCATGCCCATACACATACCCATGGGCACCAACACATCCCCATGCCATCAGAGATGCTGGCTTTTGAAGTTTGCGCTGATAACAATCCAGACAGTCATTTTCCTCTTTGGCCCAGAGGACATGACGTCCATGATTTCCAAAAACAATTTGAAATATCGACTTGTAAGACCACATGACACTTTTCCACTTTGCATCAGTCCATCTCAGATGAGCTCGGGCCCAAAGAAGTCAGCAGTGTTTCTGGGTGTTGTTGATATATGGCTTTCAAGTTGCATGGTAGAGTTTTAACTTGCACTTGTAGATGGAGCGACAAACTGTGTTCACTCACAATGGTTTTCTGAAGTGTTCCTGGACCCATGTGGTAATATCCGTTATTATCCAGAATGATGTTGGTTTTTTAATGCAGTGCCGCCTAAGGGATTAAAGATCATGGGCATTCAATGTTGGTTTTTAGCCTTGACAATTGCAGAGATTTCTCCAGATTCTCTGAATCTTTTGATGATATTCTGGAATGATGAAATCCCTAATTCCCTTGCAATTGCACACTGCGAAACGTTCTTAAACTGTTGGACTATTTGCTCACACAGTTCTTCACAAAATGGTGACCCTTACCCCACCCTTGCTTGTGAAAGACAGACTTTGAGACGCACACCTGTTTCCAATGAACATTTACCTGTGGAATGTTTTGATCATTCCTCAATTTTCCCAGTCTTTTGTGGCCCCTGTCCCAACTTTTTTGGAATGTGTTGGAGGCATCAAATTCAAAATGACTGAATATTTGCAAAAAAACAAAGTTTATCCGTTTTAATATTAAATATATTGTTTGTAGTGTATTCCACTGAATACGTGTTGAAAAAGATTCGCAAATCATTGTATTTTGTTTGTATTTATGTTTTACACAACATTCCAACTTCATTGGAATTTGGGTGGTACATTCCACCAGCTCTCATTAGCAACAGATGCACCCTGGGAACTCGTAATTTATTTGTCTAAGAGAAACTGCACATTTTTTTCTTTCTTTCTTTGAGAACACAAGATAAATGAATAGTTGAATGGAAAGTCATAGCATAATGAAGGGTAGTAATGGTGGGATGATGGGACAGCAATCACAAAGAGAGCACAGAAGGGCTTACTCAAAACAAATGGCATTACAACATCTCTAGGAGAGGGAGGAAATGTAATTAATTTTGTTTGTTTCAACAACCACACTGACCTTGATATGTACTGTGCTGTGACCATCAGCATGTTGATAGTTCTTCACAAGAATATTTTCCAGTTTGAGATCCCTGTGAACAATGTCTAGGAAAAGGGAAATAAATAATATAGAAGCTAATTATGAACAATACTTACTAGCTAGGCAACAAGATTATTGTCATATTTGCATTGACAGAACACCTGATTAGGTACATAAGTATATACACAAAAACAAAAATAATTAATGATATCTTCTCAAAAACACTCACTGATCTCTTTATTAGGTATACCTCATTGTACACCTCAGTTGCTCTGCATACTTTGTCAGCCTCCTTTCATCCAGTTCTTCAGTGGTCAGGACCCCCACAGGACCATCACAGATTATGTACTATTTGGGTTGTGGTTCTTTCTCAGCACAGCAGTGGCACTGATCTGGTGTTGTGTTACTGTGTATTGAGCTGGTGTTACTGGGAATTTTATTAAGATATAGATACTGTATTTTTTCTATCTCTGTAAGTAGAACATTCTGCCACTGTTGATGACCCTTGTAGAAGCACTCTCTTTCAGCAGTGACAGTAAATTGTATTAAAGACAATAAGCTAGGAGACTAACCAGCTGACTCTTATCTGGCCATGACAAAAAAAAAAACAAGCACTGAGACAAGACAGGAATGTGCAAGAGTACAAAAGTCAAGCAGCCAGTGGGAAGATTGGGAAATTCCCAAGGAAAACAACAACCAAAAACACTTCAATTTCAAGAAATGCTTACAATATATATAAAAACAAGCATAGGGAAACCATGCCTCTAACGTCTGGGCAGTGGAACTGGATAAATTTCAGAGCAGAAAGAACCTGGTGAAAAACATAACGGTGGCGTGGAAAGCCCCAAAAAGTGGCGGAAGCAAGCTAGCATTTATTATACTAGAATTTATTGGTGGACCGACAGCCCAATGGACCTTAAAAAAGATATAAAAACCAGCCAAACCAAGGGTGAGACAGCATTCTACACTATATCACTGATTGGGTGTATATATGGCCATTGCTATATATCTGACATAGTGCAATAAAATATTGTTTGCTGTTCTATGCAAATTTGGACTTGGTCTAAGTTTTTCTCATCCAGGAAGATTTTTCTGTCAGCCTTAAACCCCACAACAGTACTAACTGGTAATATTAAGCTGATAATAACCCCAGTGCTGCTGGAGTTATCAAACACTGTCTTCACTCACTGTGCACTTTATAAAATACAGTACATCTACCGTTTTCCTCCATCTTGTAAATGTAGAGAAGTCAAAATCATAAACAGTAGCTCATCTGCTCCTGCACAGTTTGTGTTTATTTATTTTCTACAATTGCTATGTCTGATCCGCTTATACAAGCACAACACACACTAACACACCACCACCACATCAGTGTCACTGCAATGCTGAGAATGATCCACCACCTTAATAGTACCTTATCTGTGTTGGTCTTGTTGGGGTCCTGACCATCAAAGAACAGAGTAAAGAGCACTAACGAAATATGTAGAGAAAGAGATAGACTACAGTCTGTAATGACAAAATGACAAAGTGCTTACATACAGTAAGTGGAACTTTATTAAGTACACCTCCTTGTTTCTAAAGTGATCGATGAGTGCATACGAGGAGAATACTTCAAAATGGAGGAGAATTTAACATCAATCTCTATGAAACGCTCATTGGTTCTTGTTCAATGGGTCATTTTAGCAGTCATGTCTATTATTGTGCATAGTCCCAATTCTGCAACAGGTAGATTTCAGGTATGATGCTGATTATTACTGGATGGTGCATTTTTACGGGTTCAAGGCAAAAGTCAATACAAATGAGTCAATACAAATGAATTATATGTCTTATATTCTTATATATAAGTCTTATAAGTCTTAGTCTTACATTGTCTCATATGTTGTGTTTCAAGGCTAGTAGCAGAGCATGACTGTAAATTGACTGTAATAACAATTAAATAATTGTTTCATAATGCATATGCCACAGTTTTGATGTTCAACAGCTATTACAACCGCTACACACTCTCTGATTATTTTGATCCATCTGAGTAAATGTGTCTACAGAGAGGGCCTCCAAATCTTATAAAATTGTTGCTGATATACCACTAAAATGGGTCATTGAATTTTATAGCATCAAATGTCCAAGATAATGGCCAGTATATCAAGGCCTCATGGAGGAATGGGGCAGGGATGCATCTGGGTTAGACTGTCGATTAGTGTCCAGGTTTTCCTAATGGGGTTTCAGCCATAGACAAACTGGATGAATACAGCTGGGTTTGGTTTCAAAGAAATCTAAGCTGGTCATGAAAAACTGTAGAACAGTTTAGATGATTTGGTTTGTCTTGAGCTTGATTGCAAGAGGCAACACAAGTGTTATATAAAGTGAAAGCAAGTCTGGCGAGTCTCAATGAAAGACAGGAAGAGGTGAAAAATACTGGTGTTTTAACTTAGGCAAAGTGTGTAAAGTATTTTAAACAAAGGTTCACTCTTCACTTAAGACCACAAACTTAAATTTCTTATACAGAGTATAAGACCTCTCAACCAAGAGGATTTAGTATACAGCTGAGTATACAATTAAGTACATAGTAAGTAAGTAAGGTTCATTTACAGTGCCTTGCAAAAGTATTCATACTCCTCAAACATTTCCACGTTTTTTGCATGTTATACCCACAAATGTAAATGTATTTTCTTGGGTTTTAATGTGATAGACTAACAAAGTGGTGCATTTATAATCAGCCCCCTGTATTCTGATATCCTATATAAAATTCAGTGTGACCAATTGCCTTCAGAAGTAGCCTAAATAGTAAATAAAGTCCATCCATGTGTAATTTATTCTCAGTATAACTACAGCTGTTTGGTTAAGGCCTCAAAGGTTTGTTAGAGAACATTAGTGATCAAACGGCATCATGAAAACCAAGAAACACACCAGAGAGGTCAAAAATAAAGTTGTAGAGAAGAGCAAATCAGGGATGGGAAATTAAAAAAAAATCCCAAGCTTGGAACACCTGAAGGAGCACTGTTCAATCCATCATCCAAAAATGAAAGGAGTTTGCATAACTGCAAACTTACCAAGACTTGGCTGTCCACCTAAACTGACAGCCCAGGCAAGGAAAGCACTAATTAGAGAGGCAGTCAAAAGGCCCATGGTCACTCTGGAGGAGCTGCAGAGATCCACAGCTCAGGTGAGAAGGTCTTTCCACAAGAGAACAATTAGTTGTATACTCCACAAAGAAGAAAGCAGTCCATAAGAAGTCCTGCTTGCATTTCCCACAAGCCATGTAGGGGACACAGCAAATGTGGAATACACAGTGTTGCTTGAAAGTCTGTGAACTCTTTAGAATTTTCTATATTTCTGCATAAACTTGACCTAAAACACCATCGGATTTTCACACAAGTCTTAAAAGTAGAAAAAGAGAACCTAGTTAAACAAATGGGACAAAAATATTATACTTGGTCATTTATTTATTGAGGAAAATTATCTAATATTACATATTATTGGGTGGCAAAAGTATGTGAACCTTTGCGTCGGTATCTGGCGTGCCCACACCAACCCCCTCCTGTACAGCAACTGTGACGATTGATCCTGCACACCAGCCTGGAGGAATTTTATCCCATCCATACAGAACAGCTTCAACTCTGGGATGTTGGTGGGTTTCCTCACATTAACTACTCACTTCAAGTCCTTCCACAATATTTAAATTGGATTGAGCTAAGGACTTTGACTTGGCCAATCCAAAACATTACCTTTATTCTTCTTTAACCATTTTTTGATGGAACAACTTGTGGGCTTAGGGTCGTTGTCTTGCTGCATGACCCACCTTCTCTTGAGATTCACTTCATGGACAGATGTCCTGATATTTTACTTTAGAAATTTCGGATATAATTCAGAGTTCATTATTCCATCAATGATGGCAAGCCGTCCTGGCCCAGATGCAGAAAAACAGGCCCGAACCATGATACTACCACCACCATGTTTCATAGATGGCATAAGGTTCTAATGCTGGAAATTGGAATGCAGTGTTTTATTTTCTCCAGACATAACGCTTTTCTTTTAAACCAAAAAGTTCTACTTTGGTCTCATCTGCGCATACAACATTCTTCCAATATCCTTCTGACTTATCCATGTAATCTTTAGCAAACTGAAGACAAGCAGGAATGTTCTTTTTGGAGAGCAGTGGTTTTCTCCTTGCAACCCTGCCAATGCACACCATTGTTGTTCAGTGTTCTTCTGATGGTGGACTCATGAACATTGGCTAATGTTAATGTGAAATAGGCCATCAGTTGTTTACAAGTTACCCTGGGGTCCTTTGTGACCTCGCCAACTATTACACATCTTGCTCTTGGAGTGATCTTTGTTGGTCGACCACTCCTGGGGAGGGTAACAATGGTCTTTAATTTCCTTCATTTGTACACAGTCTGTCTGACTGTGGATTGGTGCAGTTGAAACTCTTTAGAGATGGGTTTGTAACCATTTCCAGCATTAACAATTTTCTTCTTCAGTCCTCACAAATCTTCTTTGTCCATGCCATGATACACTTCCACAATCGTGTTGTGAAGAGTAGACTTTGATAGATCGCTGTTCTTTAAATAAAACGGGCTGCCCACTCACACCTGATTGTCCTCTCATGGATTGAAAACACCTGACTGATCTAATTTCACTTGCAAATTTACTGCTAATCCTAGAGGTTCACATACTTTTGCCACTCACTAATATGTAATATTGGATAATTTTCCTCAATAAATAAATGACAGATAATATTTTTGTCTTATTTGTTTAACTAGGTTCTCTTTATATACTTTTAGGACTTGTGTAAAAATATGATGTTTTTGGTCAAGTTTATGCAGAAATATATAAAACTCTAAAGGGTTCACAAACTTTCAAGCAACACTGTAAAGGACTACTTTAAAATGTTAATATGTGCATTGATGTTTGTCATGTCACCCATGAGGCTGGATAAATTTGGGCTCTTTGTGCCCAAATAAATCTGAAAACATGGTTGTTGAGTAAAATGTATTCAATTTAGACTTATTTTATAGATACCCTGTATACAGAGACAAAAATAATAATAATCAGGTGAAATACAAGCACTTTTGTTTATTACAAATACATTAACTGTATGGTTTTCCCTGTTTTCCTCCTTAGTTGGCTGCTCTCACTAACCTTCAATAGGACCCCAGGTGGCTTATTTGCACTAAGAAAATATGTTTTAAAAACTGAGCTGAGACTGACATGTTCCTGTTTCAGCTGAAAAGGACATACAAGTATAAGCAAGTGTGGCAAGACTTTTTTAAATCTGGGGTTGCTGCAATTGGTCAGGACTAGGTTCAGCAACATTGTGCGCTCAAAGAATGAGGACAACTGACTACCTAAATATAGTGAATGACCAGGTTACTCCATCAATGGATTTTTTTCTTCTCTGAGGGCACAGGCATATTCCAAGATGACAATGCCAGGATTTATCAGACTCAAGCTGCAAAAGAGCAGTTCAGGGAGCATGAGACATCATTTTCACAGATGGATTGTCCACCACAGAGTCGAGACCTGAGAATCTTTGGGATGTGCTGGAGAAGACTGTGCGCAGTGGTGCAAATCTCCCATCATCAATACAAGATCTAGGGGAAAATTAATACAACTCTGGCCTGATATAAATGTTGTGACATTGCAGGAGCTTATGGAGATGATGTCACAGCAAATGCGTGCCATAATCAAAGCTAAAGGTGGTCCAATGAAATAGTGTGTGAGGCATTTTTGGCCAGGCAGAACAATAACCTAAAAAGAGAATTGAAAAAAAAAGAAGAAAAAAAACATTATTTTGTACATGTACTTGTTGTGTTCTCATGTTAATTCCAAATTAAGGAAGGGCACCAGTCAAGTTAAAAAGATTGCAGCACAGCCCTATATAAGCAATATATATTAGTTCTGTACCCAAAGCAGGAGTAAGAAGGGGATTATATAGTGGCTGAGTGAATAGAGGGAACATGGAATAGATGCACCAGCTTAGTACACGGGCAAATGGGACTGCAGAATCCAAGGAAGGCTTGGCTAAAAGTGCGTGCTGCCAAAGAAAGTTCAAGGATCTGCATGCAGCACAGGGTGGATCGGCATTGGATGTGATCTGTCATACATAAAACAATTTTTGATATAACTTAAAATACTGGGGAAATTAAAAACACTTATTTCTACATTTATAATATAAGTCAGGCAACGTAGTCCAGTCCACTTCTACCATCATGATCATTAGCTTGAAACTGTTGGAAAACACACCTTATTAATCAGTATTCCTCCCCTGCTCATCGTTAATGAGTCATTAGCCCGATGTAATGGTGTCTCTCTGGCAAGCAACATTTCAAATTACCTCTAACTGGAGGTTTCAGCAGAAGAGAGCAAAAGGGAAAAAATTACAGAGCATCTTCAGGCTCAATTAAAATAGGATGATATTTAGTCTGGCAGCTGTTATATTATCTTATAATTAGACTAAGCCCAGACCCCAGTAATGACTGTGTGCCTTAATGTGGGTGCAATCAGCAGAGCGATTATAAGCTGTCAATGTGAACAAAGCACTTGAGGTCCAGTTACGATCTGACCAATTTGCCCATATGTGGGGAACAATCTATGTACAAACCTTCTCCCTGAAGGCCACGTCACTGCAACAATTAAATCATAATTCAATTACATATATGAGCAGAAATTTAATACCAACCGGAAAATCTATAAACCTCAAACTCTTCCATATGTGCTTGTTGTCAATTCCAGCTAATCATTTGTTTTCAAAGCAAATATTAGCTCATTTAGATTCATTTCAGGTTCACTGTGACATATGTCAAAAATTAACCTTTACATTTTTAATGATATAACCATTAATTATGATTTACGGTGGTGCTTGAAAGTTTGGGATCCCTTTAGCATTTTCTATACTCCTGCATATTCTATGTTTCCTAAAACAACATCAGATTTTCACACAAGTCCTAAATGTAGATGAGAACTTAGTTAAACAAATGAGACAAAACTATTACACTTGGTCATTTATTTATTGAGGAAAATTATCCAATATTACATATTAGTGAGTGGCAAAAGTATGAGAATCACAAGCAGTTAATTTGCAATTGAAATTAGAATCAGGTGTTTGCAATACCTGGGATGACAATTAGGTGTGAGTGGGCAAGAGAAGGTGGGTTTATGCAGCAAGTCAACGACCGTAGGCACACAAGTCGTTCTGCCAAAGAATATTTAAAGAAGAATAAAGTTAATGTTTTGGGATGGCCAAAGATTGTGGAAGGAACTGAAGCGAGCAGTTAATGTGAGGAAACCCACCAACATTCCAGAGTTGAAGCAGTTATGTATGGAGGAATGGGCTAAAATTCCTCCAAGCCAGTGTGCAGGACTGATCAACAGTTACTGGAAATGGTTAGTTGCAGTTGCTGTACGTGTGAGGGTCCGTGGGGTCACACTACATACTTTTGCGACACACTAATATGTAATATTGGATCATTTTCCTCAATAAATAAATGACAAGTATAATAGTTTTGTCTCACTTGATTTTCGGACCATAAGGCACACTTACTATCCTTTAATTTGATTAAAAATCGACAGTTCGCCTTATAATCTGGTGCGCCTTATGCTCATTCTGGTTGTGCTTACTGACAAATTTTATGTGGTATACAGTGCTCAAAAATCTGTTGAAATGTTTTAGAATGGTTTTGGTAAGCTACGAAGCCGATGGATTGTTGGAGCATTACGGCTGCTGTAGTCAGGGGCCTTGCAGAGTAATACGTAATGTACTTCAATGTAATATTTTTTTGTTTGTTTGTTTGTTTGTTTGTTTGTTTGTTTGTGTGTTTGTTAGGACCCCAAAATGGCACCTGCTAAGAGACATGCTTATGAAGCGTATTTCAAACCCAAGACATTCAGGTATGAAGTAGAACACTGGAATAGAGCAGCTGTGAGAGATTTCAACATTAATGAATCAATGATGTGGAAGTGAAGGAAGCAAGAAAATGACCAAACAGAAAGTAAAGACGACCAATCAGAGTTACTGTGGAAAACGCTCTCTGCACTAGTAGAAATCTCAGTCACGCTATCTATACTGAGAGTTTTAATGCGTGTCTAAATGCTGTTTTACAGGACCTGGCTGCAAAGTAGCATTAGGGGAAAAACTGCTCGAGCTTTTTACTCTATAAACTGAAATTAAAACCAAACAGACCAAACAGAGTTTCAGAGAAAACAAAGCGTGATGGCCACAGTTAGAGGACAAACTTGAACAGTGGGTACAGCAGGCAGAAGCGTCTCTACAGTCTCTATTCAACTCTATTTGAACTTTCACGAAGGGCAGAATCATCACTAAACAACTAAGTAACTGCAATGAGAGATAATGACGAGAGAGATCCGGACATTATGGATACTGAAATCACCCAACTATTTACCTCAGACACTGAGGATGAAGAATTTGATGGATTTGTGGAAGAGGAATGAACTGACAAAGTGAGTGTATTGTTTTGTATTTTATTTTACAACTGAATAATGTTGACAGTTATTGTGAATGAGGTGAATAAAGTTTGACTTATCTGACTGTTTTTGTTCACTGAATGTTCCTTATAATCTGATGTGCCTTATGTATGGAAGTAGATCCATTCATTGATACTGTGCTTTATAAACCAGTGTGCTTTATAGTCCAGAAAGTACAGTAGGATCTCTTTATCTACTTTTAGGACTTGTGTGAAAATCTGATCATGTTTCAGGTCATATTTATGCAGAAATATAGAAAATTCTACAGGGTTCACAAACTTTCAAGCACCACTGTATTGATATGGTGGAAATCAGTACCAACTATTTTGAGTTGTATTCCAGTTATTGAGTCATTCAACCAAATGGGTGCCATTTTTCTGTTTTAACTCTAAAATTAAACTTCATTTTCTGTGTTTTTTTAAACACTGAATCTACCAACACACATCTTTAACTATTCATAATGAGTACTGGTCAATCTCTGATTAGGAATTCTTTTCCTCGCCTGAAGCCCATAGTCTGATGGTGTTTTAACAGTCGAATGCTAAGAGAATAGAACTATTTTACCTCACTGAATGTTAATAATAAATAGTTTTTTCAGCCCTCTTTATTTAAAAATCTAACAATAGACTAACTGTAAATAATATCCACTTGAATCCAACAATATTTAAGTAAAACTAAGAGACATACTGTTTATTTGATATAAAACTCCACATAACTAGGGTGGGTTCAGTGGGTGGGAGTTTCATATACTGCATCATACTAAAAGATAAATCTGTAAATAAGAAATAGTGTACACATCTTTCATGTTGTACAATATGCCTCAGTGGGAGGTAGCGTTACCTTTTTTGTGAAGGTATACAGTTGCCTCGGCTAAGCTTCTGATAATTTGTCTGCTCTCCTCCTCTGTAAAGTGCTTCTTCTTCTGCAAGAGCCTCTTTAGCTCACCACCCTCACACAGCTCCATGACCAAGTACATGCTCTGCAATACACACACAGGCCCAGATGTGAGAAAGCATCCAACAAAACGGGATTTGATATCAATATTAAATGACAATATTAAAACAACACTCATTATTATGTTGAAGGTGTTTATTGGGTGTGGGGAAATTGGTTTGTATGGTGATAGAACAAAAACAAGAGACAACCGATAACAACATGAAAAATATAACAATCACATGAAAGGAATTGTTCTATACTTTACAATCAATAAGCCAGATGTAGGTATGTGCTGTTTCATGTCCATATTACATTCTGTGAAACACACATTTAATAGTTTTTGTAGAGTACTGTAACTTTAATGTACAGGGTATTTTCACATAAACTGAATGCAAATTATACATAAAGTGTCAGAGATGCAGCTCAAAATGCTACGATACTGTATACACCAATTAGCCTTAACATCATGAGCATCTCCTATCTATTTTATCAGCTCCACTCATATAGCTGCACTTATTTCTACATTTAGAGACTGCAGTCTATCTGTTGCCCTGCATATTTTTTAGCTTTCTTTTACCCAGCTCTTCAGTGGTCTGGACCCCCACAGATCAGGTACTATTAGGATGGTGAATCATTCTCAGCTCTGCAGTGAAACTGATATGGTGGTGCTGTGTTACTGTGTGTTGTTCTGTGTGTTGGTTCAGACACAGCAGTGCCGCTGGAGTTTTTAAGCAATGCTAACTCACGCTGCCTACAGAATGCTGGTGCCTAGAGAGTTTTGTACTAGTACAAGGAAAAGTACTAAAGTACTATTATTACTAGTACAAGGAGCTAATAATAAAACCAGCCACTAGGGATCACTATCCAGTGTATCTTTTGTGCCGGCCCCAAGCCCGGGTAAATGGTGAGGGTTGTGT
>JAVSBU010165580.1:0-12514 GCA_033118015.1 Loricariichthys derbyi
TTCTCCTTGTAACCCTGCCATACACACCATTGTTGTTCAGTGTTCTTCTGATGGTGGACTCATGAACATTAACATTACCCAATATGACAGAGGCCTTCGGTTGCTAAAAGTTATTCTGAGGTCCTTTGTGACCTCACCAACAATTACACACCTTGCTCTTGGAGTGATCTTTGTTGGTCCACCACTCCTTGAATTCCCTCAGACAATCTGTCTGACTGTGGATTGGTAGAGTCAAAACTCTTTAGAGAAGTTTTTAACCTTTTTCAGCCTGATAAGAACCAAGAACTCTTTCTGAGTTCCTCAGAAATCTCCTTTGTTCGTGCCATGATACACTTCCACAAACGTGTTGTGAAGAACAGGGTTTGATTGATCCCTCTTCTACTTCTTCTTTCGGCTTTTCAATTTTCTGGGGTCACCACGGCAAATTATCCTCCTTCATCTCACTCTGTCCTCTGCATCCTCTGTCTTGAGTTTCCTCCTCTCTTTCTGTCTCCTCACTCGTTTCCCTCCTCGTGGTCTTCAACTAACAGTAGTACAATTTCCACCGACAACCTGTTTGCTAATAGGTGGCGGTCGTTGTTAACCCAAGCCTTAACCGATCTGGTATCATGTTACTTAGATGAACTCGCATGTTAGTTTTGGCAAAGTGTTTTATGCCGGATGCCCTTCCTGACACAACCCTCACCATTTACCTGGGTATGGTACCGGCACAAAAGATACACTGGATAGTGACCCCTAGTGGCTGGTTTAAAGTTTGATAGATCCCTGTAAATAAAACAGGGTGCCCACTCACACCTGATTATCATCCCATTAATTAAAAACACCTGACTCTAATTTCACTTGAAAACTAATTGATAATCATAGCGGTTCATTGCCATTCAATAATATGCAATATTGAATGATTTTCCTCAATAACTAGATGATCAAGTATGATATTTTTGTCTCATTTGTTTAACTAGGTTCTCTTTTTCTACTTTTAGGACTTGTATGAAAATCTGATGATGTTTTAGGTCATATTTACTTTTAAGTACCACTGTATGTCTTAACACACATGCTCATACATGCATGTGGATTCGTTCGTGTACAGATATGAGCTCCATGTCCCATTTGATTATGTATTTAAATGAAATGTCAGAAATCTGACTTTCTCCCCTTCTACAATCTTGGTCATTTCAAACTCATTTTTAGGGAAGGCTTTGATCATGATGCCGAGTTTCCACTAACTGCATTCACTTCACACACAAAAGAAGAAAAGCATTTTGTCCAAAAGAAAAGATATGATTCGTTTCCAAAGAAAGCACGAGTTTAGCTCCTTCCCTCTGAGACCATTGTTATGCTAACAGAACTTTGGCTAAAGAAATGGCCTATTAGCATCTGAAGAAGCATCTACATCAGAGAAACTATACAGAAAGACAAGCTCTTGTTTCTCTCTTCATCACTTTTGGTCATTCATTCACTTCTCATTCAACTCTGGTCCCTCTCTTTTTCTCCCTTTGCCTCTCATTCCTGCTTTTATTATACTGTTTGTTTCCAGAGATCTCCCATCTGCTAAGGCAATTCTGTTCCATAATGAGATATGGCAAATAATGTCTATTTGGAACGTTGCCTAGAGACATTATTTATTGCTAAATTTATTGTTAACACAAGGCAAATTATGTTTGTGATGGCTCTTTCTATTATAGGAACACTAAATGTATGCTTCAGATTATAGATGAATTCATCATGTGCATAGTGGACTTTAACTGGGGACAGATGTGGAGATCTGGGGTCTGTGCATGTGTGTGTATAGTGACTGTGTATCTTTGTGTAAAAGATTAATACGAGCATGAAATATGACTGTTATCTACTCTTCTACCCTATAACACATCTGGCCTAAATACAAAAAATAGACATGCAGTTATGAACAAAATGGAGCTATTGCAGGGGGCACTGACAGGCACATGAACAAGACATGTTATAGATACATATATGTCATAATTCCACTCTAAGGGTGATATTGTTTTGTTGAATAAGAAGTTGCAGTTTTGTATTAATTACAAGAAGTGCGAAACAAACAGTATGTACGTGTGTGTTGGTATGGGAGGGTTAAAAACATTAGTATCTACAAAATGGGGGCACTGTAGAAAATGTTTGGGAACCACTGGTTTGAATTATTGTCTTTCATCTTTTTGGAGAGAAGTGGCTTTCTCCTTGCAACCCTGCATTGCACATCATTGTTGTTCAGTGTTCTTCTGATGATGGACTCTTGAATATTATTGTTATCCAATGTGAGAGAGGTCTTCAATTGCTTAGAAGTTACCCTGGGTCCTTTGTGACCTTGACAACTATTACATGCTTTGGTCTTGGAGTGATCTTTGTTGGTCGACCACTCCTGGGGAGGGTAACAATGTTCTTGAATTTTCTCTTTTTGTACAAAATCTGTCTGACTGTGGATTGGTGGAGTCCAAACTCTTTAGAGATGGTTTTGTAACTTTTTCTAGTCTGATGAGCATCAACAACTCTTTTTCTGACGTGCTCAGAAATCTTCTTTGTTCGTATCATGATACACTTCCACAAACATGAAGATGTGAAGAGCAGACTTTGATAGATCCCTGTTCTTTAAATAAAACTGGGTGCCCCCACACACATGATTATCATCCCATTAACTGAAAACATCTGACTCTAATTTCACTTGCAAATTAACAGCTAATCATAGATGTTCACATACTTTTGCTACTCACTAATATGTAATCTTGGATCATTTTCCTCAATAAATAAATGACCAAGTATAATATTTTTGTCTCATTTGTTTATTTAACTATGTTCTCTTTATCTAGAACTTTTTAGAAATAATCAGTCCAGCCCCTGTGAAAGCAACAATCATATCAAGGTGAAAATAACAGAGATCTTATTTTTCGCTTTCTGATGTTTTATATGAACATAACCTGATGCTACTGTCCTTCATTTGCATGATCTCATGCACTGCACTGCTGTCACATGACTAATCAGATAATAGCATGTATGTGTAACGCCGTGCTCAATGAATGTACAGTGGAGCTTGGAAGTTTGTGAAACCTATAGAATTTTCTGTATGTCTGCATAAATTTCACACAAGTCCTAAAGCAGATAAAGAGAACCTATGTAAAGAAATGATACAAAGAAATAATAAAATATTATACTTGCTCATTTATTTATTGAGGACAATTATCCAATATTACACATTAGTGAGTGGCAAAAGTATGTGAACCTCTAGGATTAGCAGTTAATTTACAAATGAAATTAGAGTCTGGTGTTTTCAATCAATGGGTTGATAATCAGGTGTGAGTTTGCACCATGTTTTATTTAAAGAACAGGGATCTATCAAAGTCTGCTCTTCATAACACATTTATGGAAGTGTATCATGGCACAAACAAAGGATATTTCTGAGGACCTCATAAATATAAATTGTTGATGTTTATCAGGCTGGAAAAGGTTACAAAACCATCTCTAAATAGTTTGGACTCCACCAATCCACAGTCAGACAGATTATGTACAAATGGAGGAAATTCAAGACCATTGTTACCCTCCCCAGGAGTGGTCGACCAATAAAGATCACTCCAAGAGCAAGGCGTTTCATATTTGACAAGGTCACAAAGGACATCAGGGTAACTTCTAAGCAACTGAAGGCCTCTCTCACATTGGCTAATTGGCATTGGTTAATGTTCATGAGTCCACCATCAGAAGAACACAACAATGGTGTGCATGGCAGGGTTACAAGGAGAAAGCCACTGCTCTCCAAAAAGAACATTGATACTCATCTACATTTTGCTAAAGATCACATGGGCAAAGCCAGAAGGCTATTGGAAGAATATTTTGTGGATTGATGACACCAAAATAAAACTTTTTTGTTTAAAAGAAAAGCGTTATGTTTAGAGAAAGGAAAACACTGCATTCCAGCATAAGAACCATATCCAATCTGTGAAACATGATGGTGTTAGTATCATGGTTTGGGCCTGTTTTGCTGCATCTGGGCCAGGATGGCTTGCCATCGTTGATGGAACAATGAATTCTGAATTATATCAGAGAATTCTAAAGGAAAATGTAAGAACATCTGTCCATGAACTGAATCTCAAGAGAAAGAAGATGAGTCATACAGCAGAACAATGACCCTAAGCACACAAGTCGTTCTACCAAAGAATGGCTAAAGAAGAATAAAGTTTATGTTTTGTGATGGCCAAATCAAAGTCCTTACCTTAATCCAATCAAAATGTTGTGAAAGGACCTGAAGCGATCAGTTAATGGGAGGAAACACCAACATCCCAGAACTGAGCGGCTGAGGAGGAGTTTTTACCCTCAGGTGATTTGAATACTTAACGCACATGAATCCTATGATTCAAAGCATTTTACTGACACATAGTCAATTTAATTGATCTTTTGCACATTATTCGTTCACTGTTTACATGCACATTACACTTTTACATTTGTTTACGCTTATTTTTTTCAATTATTTTCATTATTTATGGACATTTTTATTGCTATTTTACTGTACTATCTAGATGGCATTTCTAGTTAAATTGTAAGTTAATACTTTCTCTATATTTTTACTGCATAGTCTATGGATCAGTCACTTTTTCATTTCACTGTATATTTGTACCTGCTACAAATTTATATGTGACAAGTAAACAATCTTGCATCTTGAGTTGAATCTGTTCTGTACAGTGGAATGGGCTAAAATTAATTTTGCCACTAAGTAATATGTAATATTACATCATTTTCCTCCATAAATAAATGACCAAGTATAATATTTTTGTTTCATTTGTTTAACTATGTTCTCTTTATCTACTTTTAGGACTTGTGTGAAAATCTGACAATGTTTTAGGTCATATCTATGCAGATATATAGAAAATTCTAAATAGTTCACAAACTATGTATTTTAAATGTAAAATACTGTTATTTTTGTTAATAATTAATTCTCATGTTTTGTATGTTGGATTTTAAAGTAAATGTTCCTTGATTTTGTTTTGAGCATGTACTAGCACCTAACTGGATGGCCACTGCTAGCACAAACAATTTCTCATAGAGAGATATCAAACTAATAAATTTCTAATGTTGAAACACCATAACTGTTATTATTGGATAATAAATTGTGTAACAGAATCCACATAGTTAACAATGTCCTTATTTTTAATATTTTTGGCTAATTACAAAATTTGGTAGTAGTTAAAAGATAAGTCAATGATTTTTACAATAGGCAATAGTTATCAAAATAGTCAGGAAAATATATACAGGAACATGTATCACATAATGATCATATCACTACGGCAAAACCCGGCATAAGTTGCAAATTGTACTTTTGAGTTAGAGCGAGTTAAGTAGGTTGTGTACCGGTAGCCATGCTGAAGTGTTTGATATATCCGAGTCAGTCGTGACGTCATTCGGACTCAACGCTATTCCAATCCAGCTATTAGGATAAAACCCCAAATCAGAAAAAAATGCAAATTTAAAAATGCAGCATTCCTTACATTGACTTTGACATTTATTTTAATTGCAGACTGTATGAACCCGCAATAGTTAATGTTTTATCTGGTTAATTTGTTAATATACCTCCAATTCTGCATTTTAGACCTGCACCACATTCTAAAGAAAGTTGGGATGGGGCAGTTTAAGGCTAGTAATAAGATAAAATGATTGGAAACATGTGATGTCAATAGGTAATTGCAGTCATGATTTGGTACAAAAGCCGTACCCAAATGACAATTTCAACAAAGTGTGACAAATTGAAAAGAAATATTTTAAAATGTTCCTCAACAAAAGACTGGATGTAAATATTGCATGTTTCCATCCTGACGGTTTTTCTGATCTGTGCTGTTTTGCAATGTCATGTCCATGAAAAATGCTCTGAAATCCCAATATACTTTTATAATACTTTTATTAATGCTCCCATATCATAACTCTAAATGATCTTTGCCAAAGGCACTGACAAACCCTACAGCATGACAGCCCCTGGCTTTTGGACTGGGTGCTGATAACTTTCTGGATGGGCCTTTTTGTCTTTGGACAGAATATACACTTCTTTCAGCTTTCATTCGGCCCTGTCAGTTCTACAGGATTTCAGGATTCTACAGGAATCCTATAGAATCTTACAGGAAATTCTCATCAGAATTATGGCCGAAAGATAAAACTTATCTTTAAGGCAAGAATTGCTTTCAATAAGTCAATGCAGGTCCTTCAAAACCAATTTCTCAACAGGGAACTACATACCATTAACATATGGAGCAGAGTGGCACACAAGAAGCCTTTGCTATCTTCTGCTTGCAAAGTTGCCTGATTGCAATGGGTGAGAAAATACAAAATTAGAAACATGTTATCTGGTCATATGAATCTGTTTTGTCTGTATATGAATGATGCTAGACATCATGTTTATCAAAGACTTTAGGAAGCCTTCAATGACAAATGTGCGCTAGGTGTGGGTCAAGCTAGAGGAGGTTCTCTGATGTTCTTGGGCTGTTTTAATTATACAGCAATGGGTCCTTTGGTTGAAGTGACAGTACATTTGAACCAATGCCTATAGTGAGCTGGTTTTGCCTTTTGCTCATTATTTTAGTAAGTACCATAAAATTCCTGTCCATGTATTCCAAGATGATAATTCTCCCATCTAGGGGGCTGTAACTGATTGGCATGATGTGCTTTCGGGAGCAGTCATACATCTGTACTGGCCTGCAAAATTCCCAGATGTGAATCCTCTTGGAAGGCATCCACAAAATCCGGCCGAACTGTGCAATTCTTTGATGCAAGAGAAGCTTAACATTGATGACACCTACATCCAAAGTCTTGTCCAGTGCATGACAAATTGATTGTTATTCACAGCTGTTATTTGTGCTTGTGGAATTATTACACTCTTAGGTCACTATTTTTTCCCGGTAAGCATATGTTTGTTTGTTTTTTTTAAATGATAGCTTATTAAAATATTTAAAATATTAGCTTTTTAAAATGTTAATTACTTGAAATTGTATACTGGTAGTATAAATCATCATCATATTACATAACAAAATAATGATTTTAATACTTATATACTTAATAATTTTAATAATTATGTTAATAATTGTGTGTTTAATAAATTTGATTTGCATTGATGATTTTTGTGTGATTTTGTTGTCAACACATTCAACATTGTACAGAAAAAAGAATTAAATGAGAATATTTCATTCATTCTGATCTAGGATGTGTTATTTTAGTGTTCCCTTTATTTTGTTGAGCAGTGTATATATATTATAGAATTATGCAACAGGACTACATTTAATTTGTTTATTAAGTTATTGAAAAGGAAAATTATGCCCTTCAATACCAAAAATACATGTCATGTCAATTTCCTTGAAATGTTCATTAGTATGTTGTATATTATGCACCAAATGTGTATTATTGTTCTTATCCCTTAGTGTGTTACTGTTGACACACAGATTATTCTTCTCCAGTGACTGCAGCCAGCTGTGCAAGGCGTCAGACCCACACATGCACACACTTACTCACTCAGTGGAGAATGTAATCCTGGAAACTCAAGAGTCATGCTGTTTGCTCTGTGGTGTGCGTATGCGTGTGTAACGGTAAACACTCACACAGCTGGGTCAGTGGACAGAAAGAGATGGAGGAGTGGCTGACTGGTCAATTACAACATGTACTTGTGAGTTTTTGCTGTGGTGAAACGTCACAGAGAATACCTTTAGCAACCCGACATGACTCAACCCACACAGAAAGGCAACGTGTAAAATAGCAAAGATGAGTCAGCCTGCACCTGCTGGAGGGTCACGGCATTTTTTCAGCAATCAGACATAAGACAGGAGCGAGGGCATGAGGGAGGGAAAGCACAGACAGAAGGGTGGAAGATGTTGGAAGAGGATTTTGCGAAATCACTCTGCGCTTGTGGCTGTGCAGCTGCTACTTGCGAAGGCCGAATGAACTTACTGAGTATGATTAAATATACAAGTCATCGACACGAGGAGAGGTCAGAGATCTCAGGATTAATATAGAAATCTTTACATCTTACACAGCTGTTCCAGGGACAGTTATGCTTTCGTATACTCCTGGCTGCACTAATTATCCAAACATTTAACTTTAGTGTAAGATTTAAGTTAGGCTTGTAAAAGTAATGGTTCTTCGCAGGTCTTGTGATTTACTCAGAAAAAGCTTCTGTCCATTACTTTGAGATATTTGGTTCATGAGATGTTTGGTTCATTCTGTCCCCTTTGAAATAGAGATCACTGTGTATCACTCTGACACTGATATACTGGTTCCTTCTATTCCTGCAGCATGTAGTGAGAAAATGCTGACACACACATATATAAACGCTTACACATGCACTTACTCGAGGTAAAATATAAAATACACTGTATAGCTGCATATTACCAGATGACCAAAATATCTCAGAGATTCAAGGTTTTTGTTTTACAATAGTGATACAAGAGCTCAAATACTCTAATACTAGAATAACTAAATTTAGAGAAGAAATATCATGTTGTCCATAGCACTTATACTGTATTCTATATACATAAAGTGATGTTTAAAACTTTAGAATTTTATATTTCTGAATAAATATGACATCAAACATATGTTCACTCAAGTTCTAAAAGTAGATTAAGAGAACCTAGTTAAATAAATGAAACACAACCATTATGTTTAGTCACTTTTTTGAGGAAAAATATCCAAAATTTCTTATCTGAGTCGAACCACTTGGATTATCAGTCCATTTAGAGTCAGGTATTATGAATCAACATGATGGCAATCAGGTGCGAGAGGGTGTCCTGATGTATTTAAAAAAACATTATTTCACTGTTACAAGATATTAATTAAATATCTTAGTTAATTCTTTGTGCTTAGATGATAGAAATTTCTAAAGCTTTGAGACAATGTTCCACTATAAAAAGTGCTATAGAAATAAAGCTGATTTTGACTTTGTTACCCTCCATGAGAGATCATTCCAAGAACAAGGCATAACTTCTAAAGGTGCTGTCACAGTGCCCAAAAATGTGCATTGCTACCAACTTGAGGCGAAAAATGTGGATTTTCTGCAGTCATCCGTCATGGACGTCCCCCCAAAAAATGGCCGACAATTAAGAATGCGTAAGGTCAGCATTTCGTTTGAATTGTGCATGCGTTGGGACCAAAGCGTGAGTTTTGCGCACGTCCTGCGAGTGAGGTGTGGATGTATAAGGTGCGTGCTCCTGCCATGCAATGTTCAGTGGACGGCGTGCTGTCGCCATGCACAAACGTGTTATTTGCGATCGACTTGCGGCACCAAACAATTTTGATAGTCCCGATATGGTCATCGTTGTCCTAATGCACACTTAATACAATATTTTTTAAGACGTTTTACAGAGACGTTTCGACCCTAGGGGACGTTTCGACCAGAGGACGTTTCGACCCGAGGACGTTTTGGTCATACCAGGGACAATTTGGCCTGGGGACGATTTGGCAAAGGGACGATATGACCTGCAACCATACACAGAAGGCACTGTACACACCGAGCACAGAATCAAATGGCTGAGTTTTTATATATATATATATATATAATGACCAATATATTCTTACCACACACTACATACCCGTTTTGAGCAGCCCTTGTGGAAATAAGCGACTGCAAAACGTTAATGTTGTATTAAGACCATAATCACGGCTGTGTTGCGACAGAATGGCGGCCGTATTGAACCATCAGAACGGAGTGTCTTCCTCAGTACAATCGTGAGCAAACTCAAAATTTGAGGTGCGGAAACGATTCGCTATTGCGGATTATGCGAACATGTGCAGATGTATGAACGTCTGAAGTACGACAACACCTACCGTATCACGATTATCAAATTTTTTTGGCCGTAAGTCGGTAGCAATTCACACTTTTGGGCACTGTGACAGCACCTTAAGCAACTAAATGATAGAGAGTCTATGATCAGGGAAAATGTACTTTTTTGTGTATTTTGAGTGTTCCAATGTTGTGTGAGTTTAAATGTATACAACTTTCCAAAATATAGCTCTCTAATCTATATATAACTCTAGCAGCCCTTCTTTATCATTACTTATCAGTAGACACTAAGTGGTGGTGTTTGCTCTCTGAAGGACATCATGTGAAATTATTACTGTGCCAAAGTATTCTGCGTTACACAACTGGATGTACAACATATAATGTTGGTCAAATATCTTTTGTAATAGCTCATTTGCATAAATTGCATCATGTGTGGTAGGACTAATCAGTCCAGCTAATTAAGCTACAACACATTTCTAAGGATCTTATAGAAAACCAACATGATGGTTACTGTTCTGTAACATGTAAATAATTAACAATTGGGCGAATGTTCACTTTAAATATAAAACTATATTAAGGGTAATGAAAAAGGTAAAAGTCTTACCCAAACAGAGGATCATAAGTGTTTATCCTGATGATGCCACAGAAAAGAATATAACTGTGTTGATCTCTCATTTGGAAGCAAGGCTTTCTTCTCTCTATTGACAGTCAGTCAGCATTAGCTAATCATTTATGTGAGCTCATGTATAAACAAGAGGGTAAATAATTACCTTCTCCAGCAGTTTGAACGATCATGTGTCTTCATGCGTCTTGGAGGACAAATTTGTTTAACTTCACCTATCCAGATAGTGATTATACGAAAGCTGGTGTGAACTGGCATTTAAATTCAGGGGGAAAATGTCATTTTAAAAATGTATAATTAAGAAAAATAAAATACAGTAACTGAGAAAACAAACAATTGTATTTGTGTTGTAGATAATTCATAGTCAGCTATAAGTCTGTTTTTCAAACAAATTCAGTTGGCAGAATATTATTTAAGTAAATTAGTATTCATTAATATATTCAGTTAGACTTGTGCTTTTCTATTTAAAGTGGTGCTTGAAAGTTTGTAAACCCTGCAGAATTTTAATATTTCTTCATAAATATGAACCAAAAGAGCATCAGTCCTAAATTTAACAAATGAGACAAAATATTATACCTGGTCATTTATTTTCCAGGGAAAATGTTCCAATAATACAAATATGTAAGTGGAATAATATATGAATCTCTACAATTAGTAGTTAGTTTTAAGGTGAAAAGTGAGTCACGTTTTCATTGAGTAAGACAGTCTGGTGTAAATGGGCTGTTTTTATAGAACAAGGATCTATCAAAGTCTGCTCTTACAGCAGAGTTCTACAGGTTTATCACTGCACAGTGAAAATGGATTTCTGAGAACCTCAGATAATGAATTCTTAATGCTCATCAAGCTGGAAAGGATTATAAAGCCAGCTCTAAAGTTTTTGTACAGTGAGGAGGATTCTAACCAATAAAATGTACAGTATTTACCACATTGATATTAACATTGGCTAATGTTAATATTTACCATAATCAAGAGAGGACTGAGCAGCTGGTGTGTATGGCAAGTACACACTGCTCTTATAAAGGAACATTGCTGGCCATCTATAGTTTGCTAAAAATGTTTTGAGGATGTATGAGACCAAAATAGGTCCTTTTAGTTTAAATGGGCTGTGTTATATCTGGAGAAAAGAACACTGCATTCCAGCATAAGAACCTAAATTAATTTGTGAAACATGGTGGTGGTACACACAGGTGGGCCTGTTTTGCTGCATCTGGGTCAGAATACTTCCCATCATTGATGCAACAGTTAATTCTGAACTATTTGTGAACTGAATGGAACATGTGTCAAGGAAGTTACCCAAAGCACAAAGCACAACTCAAAGAATGGTTAGAAAAGAATCAGGTTATTGTTTTGGAATGGCCAAGTCAAACTGACCCTGATCCGATAGAAATGTTCTGGAAGGTGGTGTTCATGTGGGGAAATCCACCAACATTCCAGAGTTGAAGCTGTTCTGTACAGATGGATGAGCTAAAATTCCTCCAAGCCCGTGTGTAGGATTGATCAACAGTTACTGGAAATATTTAGTTACAGTTACTGCTGCACAAGGGGATCACAACAGATACTGAAAGCAAAGGTTCACATAGTTTTGTCCTTCAGAGATATGTAATAATAATTGGATCATTTTCCTCCTAAACATAAATGACCAAATACAATTTGTTTGTCTCAATTGTTTACTTTGGTTCTCTTTATCTAATTTTAAGGCTCGTGTGAAATATGATGATGTTTAAGTCATATTAATGCATGTATAGAAAATTATAAAGGGTTCAAAAACTTTCATGCATCACTGTTAATGGAAGGAAATCCAACTGCAGCACGTGGACTTACTACTTTATGGTCCAGGTCTCGTGATCAACTGATTTTTACTGCTGTTGCTAGTGGCTATATTTGGTATAAAGCATGTGATGTGAGTGGAAGTATAGCTTTTGTAAAAGCTGTTCATGGGTACAGCATGCACAGTTATGGCTATGTGTGTAAGAATGTGAGTGGACGTATGTAAGTGTGAATGCTTGTGAGAATATGTTTGAGTGAGGCCTCTTCTGGTTGCCAAGCACACACCATATGGGCAGCCAGTGAGGGTGTAGCTGAGGTTTGTTCCCAGAATTGATATGCTAATGAGAGTGGCTCTCTTTCACTAAGTGCTGAAGCTCCAT
>JAVSBU010165687.1:0-12513 GCA_033118015.1 Loricariichthys derbyi
CAGACTAAGTTGTCTGGGTGAAATTAGTTGCATGACATGATGCCTCAATTCTAATTCTAATTCAGCAAAACTAAAAAGAAAATACAGTCGCCCTCTGTGACTAATTAGCAACATATTAACTAGATGCTAATAAATAGCCTATAGTGTAATGTCACTCATGTCACTCACAGAAATCTGCATACCTTTATCCTTTGCCAGTTTCTCCTCTTCTTCTTTTCTTCCTTTTCTGAACTGTACACCTGATGGCTTCTTTGGTCTTTTATCTTGATCCATGATGAAGACTCGATATAATTACCTTTTGTATTACCTTTCCACAACACCGTCTGTTCAACCAGAGTCAGGTGATGTAAACAAATTCACGTAGGCTATGACTTTTTCCCCCTCCCTCTTGCCTCCTCTTACACACACACATCCTGTATGATTTTCAATCCGCAGCAAGTTGGCGTGACAGTGAGGGCGCCCCAGTGCCCACTCCACTAATCTGACATGTAAATGAGTGGTAGTCTAGATTAGAAAACTGGCGAGTTTTGTTTTGAGGTTTTTTTGGGGTTTTTTTTTTTTGTTATCTTTTGTTTTTTGTTGGGTTTTTTTTGTGTTTTTTTTAGACGGCGCTCGTGCGCCCCCAAATAGATTTCCCCCTGGGCAACCGCCCACATTGCCCATAGCAAAAACTGGCCCTGCCTGGTAGCTATGAGCTTCCATTCCATCTAGCCATGGCTCGGGTACGTACATAATCAAAGATGCACACGTCTCCTCAACATGTGACATTGTTTGAATTGAGATATTTGGCAGAATCATAGATTTTTAAAAAGCAATTCCAGATGAATGTGTGAAATGCAGAATTCCAATAGATTTTCCTCACACAGAGACCAGATAGTGCATTTTAACAATCGTGTATCCATTATTTTGTTTTGTTTTAGATAATAATATTTAATTGTGTGATTGCAGATTTATTGCTACAATTATTAAAGAGGCACACATCACTAGTGATACACCATTAATTTCACTTCAAATGAACAATGCATTTGTTAACCTATAGAAACATATTCTCTGCATGACAGACACATATGTAATAAGTTAATACCATGGACATAGCCTACATGTAGAGGTTGTCTAACACATTACTTACTTCATACTGCCACCATGAGTTGAGATTTAGTATTACAAGCTGGAACTTTGGTTAATACCTTCTCTGAGATCAGTTATATTAACAGTAAATATTGTATTCTGTAAAAGAACTAGCCAACATGATGCTTTAATTTTGGTTAACCATAGAGCACATGACCTTTCTTCCAAAACATGTCAGGATGAAATGATCAAACAGCAGTGGTAATTAATTAAGCAAAGATGCACATAATTAAGCCAACAATACACAGCAGCTGACAAACCAAACAATAATCGAGCTGCAAATGACATGGTTTCCATGACCTACAATATTATTTTGTTCGCCGTGACATTTCTCAAACATCCATAGCAATTCACTTAGATATGTTAATTCAAGCCCCATAATCTGATGTCTGTAAATGTCATTCAAGATTTGAACAGGAATAGAGACTATGTCTTGTGTCCTTTGCACGCAAGAAAGTGAGTCAAGAAGAAAAGGGAAGAAATGTGTATTTCTCTGATAAAGGGGATGAGGGAGGACTGGTGGCTTATAGAATATAAACTTGAAATGTACAGACACTTTTGCTACACACTTCGTTTGGCTGACTTTTTGTCCACACTTACCCATACCTGTGCCCTTCATTTTTGTTATAGAGCTAAATCTTGATTAGCACCCGATACAGTTATATCTTAATTAAATTCCTTATCAGTCGCCATGTTTAACCAACCATAATGAAATGCTGATTATTGTGTATAATGACTCTCTAAAGACCTAGTTATCATGAGGAAATAAGATCTCTCTTTCATTACTGTTAGCCCAAAGGAAATGAACATGCCTGATTTGACTGATTCTCAAGCAGGAAAAGGAAATGTAAATTACAGTGTATTGTGAAACCTATAATCACTCTACTAAGAACATAAGAAAATCCCCTCATTACGTATGTGACGTTTTAAACTAATTCCTTTTCTAATTTCATTACAAGCTTTGTTTCAGTGAGACTGTGAACACAGATCAATTAGCAGTAACATACTGATTCATTGAGTTCTTCTTCGGGTACTGCCTAAATCGGTGAGGGTTGTGGTGGGTCCAGAATCTTGACCCAGGAAATACTAGGAAATCACCCTGACACACTCATCTACCCTTGCACACAACTCGCACATCACAGGGGCATCCGCCGCGAAAATTCAGAGTGGATGCAGTGAGAACATACCACATTTCACATCAACAGAAAATGATTGTGGGAATCAATTCACGGAAGCTGTACAGAACCAATGATATTTGCTGTGCCAATTAAGAAATAACAGGGACAGTTAACTAAGCTTTGTAAAACACCCAGATACAGGTACATAGTAGTACATCATCATTATCACATTTTCATAGGGTATATGAGATATTACAGCTCTGCCACACAACCATCACACATACAATCTTACCATTTTATTAAATCTTCCTTGTATTTACTCTCATTGTCCATTTTATCAAGTTCAACTGTCATTAGGCGTGCATCCGGCTCTCGTTCAGCCACTAGAGGGCAGAGCTTGCCCGCCAAGCGCCCTGATCTCAACGGCTCCAGATCATGCAGGTGTGCCAAAAGCAACCAGGTGCAATAAGAAACAGCTGTTTCAGCGTCTATTTAACCCTGGCATTCGGCACTGTTTCTTGTCACATCCTTGTTTGCTTCATGAATCATTGCCGACTGGATTTGCCATATAGTGTTGTTCATGTGATTAGCGGTATTTAGTGTCTCGTTTTGATACTTCTCTTCATGTGTTTATTCAGTGTTTTTCGTTCGCATTAGGTTCCGTGTTTTGATAGCATTTCAGTTTAGTTTTTTGCATGTGGCTCCTTTTTTGTTCGGCTCTCTGGATCTTTCATTCGTTTTTGCTCTTGAGCTGTGCTCAGTACTTTGGTTCACCTTTTCCCCTCAGTTGTTTAGTTTTTCTCGTTTTGGGTCATTGTTCCTTCAATTATGGAAACAGGTATCAGCTCTCCCCGCAAGTCGGGAGTAGGAACCAGGAGGTCCGAGGTAATGTTAGGGCCCTAGATAGAGTAGGCGAGAGGGCACCTCCTGTTGTCACCATCCTACATCCTAAGCACATACTCAGTGTCCCCTTCTGTTCACCCCCTGCACTTAGGTCCTTCTTACTCAGCTCATGACATCAACCTAATTTAGTCACATTCATTATTTATTTTCAACACTTGATGTATCCAGTTGTCTTTATGACATTCGGTGCCAGACCTATCAGTTGTCTTTAGGTTGAGTTCCTGTAAATTTAAGCTCATTCTTTAAATTAATGGGTGCACAGGTTAGAATTTCTGGTTACTTCTTTCATCAATTTATCTGCAGTTCCAGCTTTTCAGACCCATTTTACACAACATAACTTTCAGTCATGCTCTGCTTGATTTATGTTCTTCAGACGAACAATTTATGACTTTGAATAATAAAACAAGATGAAAATGGTAGGTGCAAGTACATTTTGTCCAGGAGATAGGTGTTTTAAAATATTTGCTGAGGAGAATTTAGCATTATGGATTTGACATTCTGAAAAAGTCTTTCACAGACTGTGAAGATCATATGATTACATGGCTAATTGCTGTATACACCTACCAAAACAGGAAATAAGCATAAACCTAAGTGGCAGACTTGAGACAGTGTGTTTTTCCATGTTAATGTTGGGTTTTACATGAAAGTGATTTGTGATTTCCTGTGTTGCTAGTGTGTAGTAGTAGTTTCGAGCAGTTGAACGTACAGTACTTTAACACTAGTGTTTAGTCTTAGATGTCTCTGTTCTTCCTCCAACAACAGCACTTTTTTCTAGTTACTATAGTTCTGGTCCTTGTTATATGAATGGCTCCACTAACAGCTCTGCAATTTGTAATCTGGCATATTTTACAAACTATTTGCTGCAACTGGTAATTTGTACTAACCAGATATTCATTTGGAAAATAGAAGCTTTTTTTTTTTTTTTTGTTCCGCTGAGCCCCAGGAAAATTATTTCTATTTCTGCATGCACATGGCCTTTCCACTAAAAGGGTAGCTTATATAATCCTCCTGAGAACCGAGGGAAAACATTGTCTTACAATTTCTGTTCAAATGTCCATTATAAAGGACATAAAAGAATGGGCCGGGTCTCAGGAGGATATATACCTGATATACTGTATATACAGTACCAGTCAAACGTTTGTACACACTTCTAATTCAGTGTTTTTTTTATTATTCATTAGTCATTATTTCAAAATCCTCTGCATAAACATAACAGGCAGGAGTTAGATCAAAGTTAGAAATGTGTTTGTTCTCTACACTTAAACCTTCAAATAAAGTAAGTACATGTAACATATAAATGTTTTCAACTAAAGCTAGATCTTGGTTTAAATTGAGTTTTTATCAAATGAATGATAAAACAATTGAACAAAGAAAATTAATGATGTAGTATTTTTGCAGTAGCAGAATATTTGACTAATACATCCATGTCATAACTATTCAACCATCATGTAATATTCCTGATTTTAAAACCTACTTTGTCAGGTGCCACGCCTGACTTGCATATTGGGTTCAGCTGTGGCCGGCTTTAAAAAGCGAGTCTCGCAGATCAGTCCTCGCCGGGCCACAGTCAAGGTAAGATGTGATTAACATCTGTCAGCCCAGCAATCATCTAGAGCAGCAGATATGGGTCATTTTTGATGGGGTTTTATTTGATATGTGGCTTCCATCTCTACACGCTAGGCACTTCCCGAGGCTGGTGAATATATCCCGCAAATATGCACACAATCATGGGTTGCACTCATAGGTGCATGCACCAGTCTCACTCTTGATCCCACAGAAAGTGAGGGATGAAGATACCACCTTTCCTTTGAAGATGGAAGGTGGAGTAAGGTCAGGAGACCTGAGGTGACCGAAAGGGCTTAGCAAGATTGTGTAGGGACAGGTAGCTGCACTCTGTGCTGCCTGGACCCTCTTGGTACCCTCTGCACTCATTGTGTGGTCATCCAGGCAGTGCTGGACCTAAAGCGGATACCACAGGATAGCTGTTGCCATAGGCGGGTCATTGCTTGGGGCCTTTCCCTGCACTGCACCATGCCAGACCTCGCTTGGGTCTCCCCTTCATCCCAGTGGTTGGTTGGTTCGGGACATCCAGCCATAAAACTGATCCCATGTAGGACTGGGTGGCCTGACCTGGCCGCTGACCATAAAACCGGATCCACTTCACCTTGGATGTGTCCTAGTCATCACCACATGCTATAGCCCTGTCAGCCTTTAGGGATCAGCCATTTTTGGTTTAATTTTAGGCTTTGTTTGTTACTTTGCTTCTGTTTCTTTCAGTTTCCTTATTTACGTTAAATAAAGCCTACCCTTATTCATGAAGATGTCTGCATTTTTAGATCGTTCTTTATACACCTTGCCCTCCATATCATGACATACCTCTAGTCTGTTTCCCCTGAAGTTGAGTTAAAGCATGAATAAATTGTCAGGCGTCGCACCAGATGGTGGGTTTATCTGGCAACCTGGCGTGGCGCCTGAGTGCGGCTTGAGCGCACAGCTGAGTCTTCCTGTATCTGGCGCCCGCATGCGCGATCGTGCTGCGGGCTGCTTATTAGCAATCAGGATTCGGATCAGACTCAGCTGTGTGTGCTGTTTTAAAAGCACGAGTCAGGCGATCAAGCGATGCCAGGTCATTAGCTCAGCCACCATACGGTAAGCTTGTTTTTCCATCTCTTGGCCCAGCGATCGGATTGATCTGCCACTGCTCGCGCTGCCGTATGGGGTTTGGTAATGAGGTTATTGGATACGTGGCCTTCCATCTTCCTGCTAGGCTCGTCCCATGGCTGAAATGTGTATATCACACTGTGCGCACAAATGGGGATTGCGCTCGTGATTACACACTTCAGCTGTGCTCTTTTGGTGCCAGAGAAGGTGAGGGATGAAGGTATCCACCTGCCTTTAGTAGAGGGTAGGTGGCGTATGAGCTGGAGCTCAGAGGTATTCGGTAGGATTTAGATTCAGTGTAGGGACAGTTAGTTGCATCTCTGTGCCGCCCAGACTCCCTCAGCACCCCTGCGCCCCCCGGTACCCCTAAAAGGTCCACACGGGGATACCGCAGGTTCACGTTGCACATGGAGGGTCATTGTTTGGGCCTGTCCCTGCACTGCACCCTGCCGGACCTCATTAGAGCTCCCCTTCATCAAAGTGGTTGGCCGGTTCGGGACATCTGACCATAAAACCGGTGTCCACGTAGGTGTGGTTGGTCAGACCAGTCCACTGGCCGTAAAACAGGGTCCACTTCACCTTGGACGTGTCCCAAGTCATCCCCATGCAACCTAGCCATTTTGCCATTGTTGGTTTAGTTTTTAGGCTTTTATTTGTTACTCTGCTTCCATTCTTTTTGGTTCCCTTATTTATATTAAATAAAGCTAGCCTTTATTCATGAAGCTGTCTGTGTATGTTTCCTCCTTTTACACCTCGCCCCCCATATCATGACAGCACCAAAAACAAAAAACGGTATGGGAAGATGTCCAGTCATCGAACCTTCCTAGACACACTGTACAGAGCATTGAATGGACGTTCAAAATTTATGGCACAGCAGTATACATGCCTGGCCATTAGAGAAAGCCCACTATTTTGTCAAGAGGCCTTACAGAATGACCTGATGAAAGCTGGGACAAATGTGTCAATGTCATCCATAAGAAGAACACTTAACAAGCAAGGGTGGCATGGCTGAACTCCACAATGCATGCCAAAAGAAGCATAAAAAGGGTCACCTGAAATATGCCATAGTGGATTTTCTAGGAAGTGATGCAATAAAAAATAGAACTTTCTGGCCATACAGAACAGCGGCTTATCTGACACAAGAAGGGTTAAGCTAATTACCAAAATAACACTCTCTCCACAGTCAAACATGGAGGTGGGTTAATCATGAATTCACAGAAATGTCAAGCCAATTTGAGAAATGTTATGCTTTCTTTGGAGTACTTGAACCTTGAGGATATTTGGAACCTCCAGCAAGACAATGATCCCAAGCACATGTGCAAGTCAGCTAAAGCTTAGTTAAGGAAGCAGTCATTGAATTTCAATGAGCTGGAAGCTTTTGTATGAGAAAAATGATGAAGAATCCACTAGAGAGGTGTCAGAATTTTGTCAGCATTACCAAAATTGAAAAGAGGTTATCGGGGCAAATGGATGATCCGTCAAGTACTTAGGTTGAAAAATAGTGCACATGGACATTGTCAAATGAACTAGATGTTTTTCATTTAAACTTGAAATTATACACATTAATACATTTTTAAATTTTGTATATGAATGTGTTTTATGTTTCATGGGGGTTCAGGGACTGCAGATGTAAATTAGCGGTCACGCTAATTTTGGCACATTTACATTGTATGATTTAGATTATTGTTCATTAATGTGCATTGTCCCTCTCAAATAAACATTACCTTACCTTACCTTACATTGAGGGGTTGCATATTTTGGATATGTTATGGTTATTAGCTGACAATGTTATTAACATATATAGAACAGCACTATTGAGGCTATATTTTCTTATTTTTGCATTGGGTAGTAGCAGGTCACTAGAACTCGACTACTACAGTGATCACTGGTCAAGTCATATTGGTGCCTTATGGCTGGGCTAGGTGTCACACAGACTTGGTCATGTTTAATGTAGGACATGTTGGACACATGCTGCAACAGCAAAAATTTCTCAGCCCTGTAATGAACAGGATAGCTGTTCACCACATGGATGCTGCAGCAGTGACCCCTAATTAGCCTTGTGATGGACTGGCAGGCACCCCATTCAGGAGTCAAGGTAGATGCATAAATAAGCAACGTGATGATCACATAAATACAGCCCTTAGTAATTACATAATGTATGATTATCCCTCAGGACCAGAGTGGTTTACTCCTCAACTAAAAAGGAAATATGCAGCAAGTGAGACTAATTAAACAATCATTAAACTGATTAACAAGGTTACAAGAAATAGGAAGCATCAAACACATAACTAGGAGAACAGAACAAATGTAAGAATAATCAAAGTCAAAATTTATACTTTACAAAAACAACATGTTTGAACTGCCTTCTGGGAAATATGTCTCAAAATATGCCATTTCATGCTGTATAATCATTTACAAGGAATTCAATTTTACACATTTCCGGTACAATTTCTACCCAGTTATAGATAAATATTTTATGAACCCTTTGAAACTGGATTTCTGCATTATTAAAGTTATATGATCTGATCTTTGTATAACTTATAAAACTAGACAGATATGTTCTGCAAAATGAATAATATACACTTTTATTGAGCGCACCGGTTAATGGGTAACTCAGGCAGAGTGCAAGAGGCCCTGGGTTCAATCCCAGTTGGGGCTTGCAATGTGAAGGTCAAGTGCTGTGTTTATAGAAAAACCCCAGCCACTGGTTGAGTATTCCTAGTACTAGCATTTTCCCAGTTTGCTTACATTTCTAACTCCTTCTTCTTTTGCATTCTAATTGTATTTTCTCAGTTTTTAACTTACGCAGAGACGTTGTTATCTATACACATTCTTATCAGGGATAGAAAATTGCATGCACAAAGCGAATGCATTCAGCGACAATAAAAGCATGTACTTATAGTTTCTGTGATATGCAAAGCATGAATGATAGCTCTTGCAACCAAACAGACTGGTTGTCTATTCAACATTGAACATCTTACAATAAATCTGTTTAATTAGTAGTTATGTAATTGCTAGATTTTTTGCCTTTAATTGAAGCATGGTTAGATGAGTTTAGCAGTGCAACTATTCAAACCAGGATGGATGCAGGGAAGAATCAATGAATTGCACAGTTATGTTAGATTACGTGGTTGCCTTCCTTTGTGTCTAACTCATTGTTGCAGATAATTTTCAAGAGGATTCACATCTGGGGATTTTGCAAGCCAGTCCAGATGTATGACTCCTCTTGTATGTTCATCATCAGTCACATCGGCAATAGTGTTTAAGTGAGAATTGTCATCTTGGAATACAGGAATAGGAATGTTATGTTCCCTGGTAAGATGATGAGCAAAAATACAAAAGCTGTTGTCCAGCTTCTCAATGTAGCCACTTTGGTTCAAATTTACTCTCATCTCAACCAAAGGATCAATTTCCATGTAATTAAATAACCCCCAGAACAGCTCAGAACCTTCTCCTGCTTAAACCACACCTTGCATGCAGTCATCACTGATGACTTTCTGCTCTATTTGATAAACCCGATGCCTAGCATCATTCACATACACAATAAAAATCATCTGACCAGATAACACGTTTCCAGTCATGAACAGTCCAATTTTTGTGCCTTTTCATCCACTGTAACTGGGTGACTTTGTGAGCAGAAGTGAGCAAAGACCTCTTGCATGCCACTTTGCTCGATATGTTCATGGTATTTCTTTCCTGGTGTCACCTCAAAACTGTAGGAGGGAGGTTTTGTTGGAGTATTAGCCATCCTGAGCCCATTTCTGGCTTAATGAATATAAATAGACCAGTAGGGGGGCAACATCTTGATTTGGATGTATTAGGACCCACGCCAGATCTGCTCCAGTCAGCACAGGCACTCTGGCATGGAGCTGACGTCATAGCTGAACCCAGTGAGGCAGCCGCTTCCTGCGCATGCACGGCAAGTGATCGTGGATGTGCAATTAAGCCTCGCAGCTTGGGTTCAGCTGGCACCGGCTATAAAGGGGCCAACGGTGAAGCAGTTCATTGTGGCGCCATTATAGGAAAGGTAAAACCTTTCATGCTCTTCAGCTCAGCGCACACCGATGCTTAGCCGTTGGCTTTGCATGGCCGGTGTGGGTACTGACAGAGTTTTTAGTGATGCGCAGTTTCAATATCATTATGCACTAGGCACATCCCAGGCTAGTGTGTCGCATTCCGTATACTGAGCAGAGCAAATCTGTAGTGGGATGGATACACCAGCTGTGCTCACTAGTGCAAGAGGAGGTGAGGGACGAAGGTATTGCCCTTCCTTTGAAGAGGGAGGGTGGTGTAAAGCCAGGAGGCTTGAGGTATGGTAGGGTTTACTATGGTAGAGTAGGGAAAGATAGTTTTCCCTCTGGGCCGCCTGGACCCCCTCGGCCCATCCTGTCATGGTCAGCAGCATCGCAGGTGAAAACGGTGACCCACTTGCAGATCCCTCATCTCCTGCAGGCTTCCATGTGGACCCTTTAAGTCTGGCCATTAGTGGTGCTTTAAACATATGATGGCTCACCAAAGGAATATGGTGCATTTCTGATGCAGTGCAGGTCATATTAGCAGCACAGCCATTTTAAATAAGATCTAGATAAGAATCTACTTCATTGTCTCCCTGCTCACTGGTAAGGCAACACAATAGCTTATGATGCTCTGGACTGAGAACAATCTTCTTCTTCTTTCGGCTTTTCACTTTTCAGGGGTCGGCACAGCTCATCATCCTCCTCCATCTCACATACTTCCATGTCCGTTCTACCTGGACGACCACACAGGGAAGCCCACAGGAGATGAGGAATCAGTAAGTAGGTCACTGCTTTGGGTTGTGCCCTTACTGCTGCCCACCATAACTCTCCTTCGTCCCAGCGGTTGGCCGGTATACCAGCCATAAAATTGGGTCCATGCGGTGTGGTTGGCCGGCTCAGTACACTGGCTGTAAAACCATGCCCACTTCACTTCGGACGTGTCTTAGTTGTTTCCGTGAGCCCTGGCTCCGTCGGGCCTCAGGGAGCAGCTGGTAGGACTTATTTTTTGGTTTCATTTTCTGGTTTGCATATGTTGTACTTGGGTTAGGTTTTTGTGTTGCCTTAAGGTGCTGTCACAGTGCCAAAACGTGTATTTGCGAACGAGCTGTGACTATAAATGTGGATTTTCCGCAGTCATCCATAATGGAATTTAAAAAATGGCCGCCAAATAAGAATGTGTTACGTAAGCATTAAGGAAGCATGAAGGAGGTAAAATGAACAAACGCGTATGTATTGGGAAAGAGTGTGGACACTACTCCGGACGAGTCAATGCAAGATCGGATGAGTTGTGTTTGAATTGCACATGCGTTGCGAACAAAGCGGGAGTTTGGGACATATCCCGCGAGTGAGTTGCAGACTGTATAAGCTGCCTGTTCCTGCCACTGAATGTTCAGTCTTTTTGAGTGCTGTCACAGTGACAAAATTTGCCTGTGCGAATGACTTGGGTTGAAAAAATTTTGATATTCGGAATACGTTCGGCGGTTTCGTAATTCATATGTTAATACATTCTTTTTACGTCCGCACATGTTCGCAATCATCCGCAATAGCGAAAAATGTCCGCACTCAAATTTTGAGCTGCTCAAAATTTAACTGTGGAAGAAATTATTTTCTGAGGCCGCAATACGTCCGCCATTCTTTTGCAACACATCCATGATTCAGTCGCATATTTCTGTTTGACATTCGAATATTTCCACAATGGTTTGCTGAAACTGATTATGTAGCGCATGTATTAAGAATATATTGCAGTCATAAAACAGTCATGTTGCGATTTAAAGAAGAATGCACCAAATAACATCACTCTTCCAAAATCCCCCAAAAAGATTGTAGTGGAAAATCCCCCGGACCCCTGCTGTGTGTGATTAATCGCCTATAGACCGGGAAATGAATTAGTGACCATAGAGAGAGACAGCTTCTTGAGCTCAATCTAACTCTAGGTACTACTGAAGTTACTGAAGATGTAATAATGCTGTATATTATTATATGTGTAGGCTAATACACTGAAAGATTTGTCAGTAAAACAGCATACTCGAACGCAGCCATTTGATTTTGCGTTCCATGTGGAAGAAGCGCAGTGCATACTGTATATAAATACATATACAATACTGATATATAAATACATACCTATGTTGAGGTGAGACAGCTTCCTAGAGCCCAGTCCTACTCTACTGAACTGTACTGAAGTAGGTACTGAACTGTATATTACTGTATATGTCACATAATGCACCAAAAATCTAAATTGACATAATGACTGATTACATATCTCCACGTAATAAGCTTTAAAAAGAAGTTTATTTCATCAAAATATCTTGAAAAATAAAAAATCTACAGCTATTTGAAGTTCAGGAGTCCTGCCAGACTTTCTGAAAGTTGATTTCATATCTCTATGAAATTTGGCACATGAATTAGCTTCAAGAAAAAGTAAAGTTCACGCTATAATGACCACAATGCACCGCACCAAGGCCTCTCAACCAATCAGAGCGCCCGTCTCTGCTGGTGTGTATAGGGTTGAGTCCGAATGACTTATTTGTCTAAAAATAGCGTGCTCAAATGCGCATGCACGCGAAAGCAAGGTTCCTCAGAGAAACGTTTGCGCGAGGGCTTTTTTTTGCATCCGAAACTCATCATCAAAACCACTTAGAAATGGTCACAACAAAGCATTGCAGTTATGGATTTTGCGGGAGCGATTC
>JAVSBU010165794.1:0-12513 GCA_033118015.1 Loricariichthys derbyi
GTGTGTGTGTGTGTGTGTGTGTGTGTGTGTGTGTGTGTGTGTGTGTGTGTGTGTGTGTGTGTGTGTGTGTAAGTAGGGCAGAAATACAGGGCACTGACTTGGAGCTGTCCAGCTGCTGCAAAGTATATTAAAGGGAACAGGGAAAATTATTCTATGACCAGTGGGTTCCCTGCTTTGTTCTGTGATTGACCCTTGCAAATCTCAGACTAGAGCCCATAATCCTATGTCAGCAGTCCATTAGTAAACCACAATTTACAGCTAAGAACACCAACACAGCCGCTTTAGATAAAAAACTATAGGTCTTTATACATAGCACACCTTAATTAAGTAGATTTCTTTGTATTTGTGTGTGTATAAGCATTTGTCTATAAAGCCCTACTTTAACATTGTTAATATGTGTTAATGTTTGTCATGTAGATATATGTGGATAAAACCTGGGCTCCTTGTTCTTCCTATAAATCTAAAAACAGCCTCTATTTTACAGTGGTTGGTAGGTAATACATTTAATAAAGTGTGACTTATTTTATAGACACCCTGTATATACAGTATTACACAAACGTAAGTACACTCCTCACATTTTGCCACCACAGCCGTTCGGGCCACCAGAGGGCGTCTGCACTCCACTGAGCGTCCCGCCGTGAGATCACGCATGCGCAGATATAACAAGGTGCACACAAGAGACAGTGGCGATCAGCCTTATAAATACAGCGTCCTTGCACGCTAGGTGATCTCCACCGTTTTGTCTGTCTTTTTGTTAGGGTTCGCTCTCCGTGTCGGTTGTATAACGTCCTTCGTTTTTAGGTTTTTTGCGTGTTTTACTCTTCGCTATTTCTCATTAGGGCTTCCACTTCCATCTGTCTCATGTTTTTTGTACCAACGCTTCACAAAAGGAGCTCGGCTCACTCAAGCCTTTTTTGTTTGTTGCCGCCTTTTTGCAGAATATTACTCGTTGTCTCAGTTGTGCCTTCACTTTCAGGCTTTTGTTGTTTTTTGCGCTGGGGTTTTTCCCGTTACTTCTGTTTTTCTTCTGTTTGCCTTTTGCGCCCCTACTGTTATTTATTTATTTTTGGTCACCCCGCTCCCTCTTTATTTATCCAGTTTACCTACATGCCTCAGTGGCGACGCGTACAGTTGGTGCCTTTCTCCTTAGGGACACCAGTACCACCTCACCCGCCAAGGGAGGAGGTGGAGTAGGCACCAGGAGGGCCGAGGTAAACTTGAGGGCCATTAGACAGCATAGGGCAGAGGGCACCCATTGCTGTCGTCACCGCGTCTCGCATTATCCCTTCACGCAGCCCTGCTGCCCGCTCCTGATCCAGAAGGCCTTACAGCCATCAGGATCATCCTTACATCTGCCAGCAAGGGTAGGAGGAAAACTTACTGTGGCTGGAGGCTAGGTGGAACTTTGGAGAAGTGGGGAAAGCGGGGCCCTGAGGTCACAGCCAGGTCTGAAGCTCAAGATCACTGCTATCAAGGCACTGGGAACACATACTGGGCAAAATTGGATTCTGCTGCCCGTGATATCTGGCAGAGAGCGGGAGATAAATACAGAAACTGGTATTTTTGTCCTTTCATTCACCTGGGTTGCAGACTTGCTGAATGTACAGTCATGAGTTTGTTGATGAAGAATACTGTACTCCTATGACATGGATTTATTACAATCCCAGTAAAGTTACTGTAATTGGAATTATAACATATTAGCAAACAACTGTATTTCATTGCTGGTGGTATTTCAGTTTAATCAGTTTAATATGTGTTTTTGCAGGCAGTTTATTGACCTTCAGTGCTACTCAGTTGAACTCCTCCCACTCTGCCTCCAATGAGGTGAGTCTTAAACCCATACTTCCTGACAAATCCTCACTCATTTCTCCGGCCCGTAAACCCCGTACAGCAGAGGAACCTGGAAGCAGTGGACAGGGACGTAGTAGGTCTTCTGCCATTAGCATCGACAAAGCTGAGCAGGAGCACCAGGCTGATGTGGCTGTAGCTGCGGATTTGCCCACTATGTCACATAGCAGAGCCCATCTTGATTTTATAGAGGACGACGTTGAGGACGTTGCCCCCCTCTGGCACAGCAAAGTTCTACAGCCTGACGGTAGCATCAGTGACTCCACCACTCATTCATCTTCACATGATCAATCTCTTTCTATCAGCGAGCCCAATAACGGCAGAGAGGTGGTCAAAGTGGATTTCTATGACCTAAAGAGCCAGCTTGGAACACCACCACCAGAGAAGCCTCAGGAGCTTCAAAGTGGAGACCTCGTGCTGTATGATTATTACAGTAACAATCAGCTTGACTACCCCATCACTGAGAGCTACAGAGATAATGACCAGCCCACTCCTGTAGACATGGAGGATAAAAACTCACGACTGGTTACGAAAGCAGTGCTCTCTAAATCACAGTCTTTGGAACCTGATTATGGTGCCTCTGGTGGGTCTAACCTTGCTGGACCTTCAAGGGCTGTAGATGAGGTCAATGTTGGTTGCCTTCTAGGATTCATCCACAAGAATGGCGTATGTCAGTCACCATGTGACATCTACACCAGTTACTGCTTCAACGGAGGCCAGTGTTATGTGGTGGATGGAGTAGGAGCGTTTTGCAGGTGAGAAACTCGTTTTATGTCTCATTAGTCAGCCCTGCACGAGCCGTATATGAGCTTATCCCAAGATCTCCTATAGCAATACTGCCTATTGTCAGATAAACTTACTGAATAATAGATTAGAACAATCAGTTGCATTCTGTTTACAAGAATACTCATTCTAATTGCAAGCACTAATCTTAAATCACTTTTAGAGTAGGCATCTGGCCACTGTGTAATAGATGTTTATGTTAGAATTTAAATACTGGATTACAGAGATTAAGACAGTGAGGAGTGACCTACTGGTACCCATCTGCTAACTGAGAAACCCCATATGCCCTATTTCATCCTAGTTCATTTACAGGATGATGCAAATGCTCTAATGAAAACAACACTAGTCCTAAAGAAAACAACCTAAATATGATATATTTATATATTTTTTTAAATTGTCCAATCCTAGAAAATTAGGATTCACTCAACAGACATGGACTCCACTGTCCAAAAATTTGAAAATAATGATAGCAGACCTTCCCAATGTAGGAGACAGCTATAAAAAATCTGGATGGCTACTCGCAATTCAGGATAAGATATAGAAGATGTGATAGAACAGGAAATTTGGTGATGGCTGTTATGGAAGCAGTGGCATCAATTCACTTTATAGCATTGCTTGCAAATTTTATAAAAAGAAAACATTACCTGTGATGGGATAACAATTCAACACCTGATAACAGCGTATGTGTTACGAGGCCAGCTGCTACGTCTTTGCCCGCCACTAGAGGGCCAAGTTGTTTGACACGTTCATCGGCTAGAACCACGAATCCCACCATGCAACGGGGGTGCTGGACTCATAACACCAATTAGGAGACGATGTGAAACACCTGGGACTGGTGTTATTTAAGGCCTTAACCCATTTTCGTGTTTCGCCACCAACTTCTGCGTTTACACTGCGCTCCTTTTTGTGCCTAATATCACTCCCTTTTTCTCTAAACGCTCCATACTATTCTCTATGCGTTCATTTGTCATTAAGGCTTTACCGTTAGTGTCATATGCTACACCTTAACGCGAATCTCACATCCTTCGGCGGTCAAGGTTTATTTCTTTTACATTGCCATTTAAGGCCCTTTATTCATACGCTGCTGTTTTAAGCCCTTTGTTTATACGCTGCTGTTTAGGCCCTTTGTTTATGCGTTGTCATTTAAGGCCTTTTGTTTATACGCTGTTGTTTAAGGTCCTTTATTTATATGATGTCATTTAAGGCCTTTTGTTTATACGCTGCTGTTTAAGGCCCTTTGTTTATACGTTGTCATTTAAGGTCTTTTGTTTATATGCTGCTGTTTAAGGCCCTTTGTTTATACGTTGTCATTTAAGGTCTTTTGTTTATACGCTGCTGTTTAAGGCACTTTGTTTATACGTTGTCATTTAAGGTCTTTTGTTTATACGCTGCTGTTTAAGGCCCTTTGTTTATATGATGTCATTTAAGGTCTTTTGTTTATACACTGCTGTTTATGCCCTTTGTTTATACGTTGTCATTTAAGGCCTTTTGTTTATACGCTGTCGTTTAAGGTCCTTTATTTATATGTTGTCATTTAAGGCCTTTTGTTTATACGCTTTCGTTTGAGGCCCTCTATTTATACGTTGTCATTTAAGGTCTTTTGTTTATACGCTGTCGTTTAAGGCCTTTTGTTTATACGCTGTCGTTTAAGGCCCTTTGTTTATACACTGCCTTTTAAGGCCCTTTGTTTATACGTTGTCATTTAAGGCCTTTTGTTCATACACTGCCATTTAAGGCTCTTTTGTTCATATCTCTGTAGGTGTAACACGCAGGACTACATCTGGAACAAAGGCACTAGATGTGAATCGGTCATCACAGAGTTCCAAGTGATGTGCATTGTAGTGGGTGGCATTTCAGTCATACTGCTCATCTTCTTCATGGTAATAGTGTTCTTCACTAAGAGACTCCATATACTGAAGACTGAAAACAAAAAACTTCGAACACGCAGGTTGGTTAATGCAAACACGTGCATTTATTGCAATATTTTACCATTATTTTACCACAAGAGCTAAAGTAGAGATATGCAGTCAAGGGAGGCAGGTGAGGCCACCAGTCTACAGTGGTGTTTGAAAGTTTGTGAACCCTTTACATCTCCAATTCCAATGCAGTTGGGACATTGTGTAAAACTTAAATAAAAACAGAATATCATTATTTGATAGTAGAAGATAAGATATGTAATGGATGTAATGTAATGGTTCAAATTTTTTGCAAATATTTACTCATTTCGAATTTGATACCTGCAAAACGTTCCAAAAAAGGTGGAAATTTAGAGCTAGTAATAAGGTTAAAAAACTATATAATGATGTGATTCTGATCATGATTTGGTACAAAAGCAGCATCCAAGAAAGGCTGAGACTTTGAAGAGCAAGGAATTGTGTGAGAAAATTATTGAAATGTTTAAAAACAATGTTCCTCAAAGAAATATTTAATTGGTTTGCATATTTCAGTCATAGCTTTTGCTGATTTGGTTTGTTTTGCATTGTCTGTTCCCTTTGTCATTTCCATCTCCTGCTCTTCAAAGTCTCAGCCTTTCTTACATTTTGCTTTTGTACCAAATCATGATCATCTGTTCTCAAAAAAACCCCAAAGTTTATCCGTTTGACATTACACATCTTTTCTTTGTAGTGTATTCAATTGAATACGGTTTGAAAAGTATTCTCTTTTTATTGATGTTTTACACAACGTCCCAACTTCATTGGAATTGGGATTGTAATAAATCACAGAATAATTTTGTTTGACAAACTGGAATCTGGATTTTTGTCTTATCAAAGACAATCAAGGCATTCTTCCTACAATGGAATTCAGATATTGTTCAGAATGTTCTTCCCAACAGTGTTCCAAAAGGTTGAAGAAATGACATACATTTGAAGGTTGTTTTGATTTCACCCTTCTATCCAGTTCATCCCAAACAAGCTCAATAGGGTTTAAGTCTGGAGAGTGTGCAGTCCATTCCGTTTATTGAAGCCTATCATCTTGATTTGTCTCCTAAGGTAGTGCTGACCTAACCTATTAGTATGTTTTGGATCGTTGGATTGCTGTAATAAGAGCAGCTAGGCATAGACCAACCCCTGTAGTGCACAGAGCTTCAAAATGTACCGTATTTTCACGACTATAAGGCGCACTGTAAATCCTTAAATTTGATCAAAAATCGACGGTGCGCCTTATAATCCGGTGCGCCTTATTTATGGATTCTGGTTGTGCTTACTAAAGACCTCTGTCAAATGATACCAATTAGAAGCACTGCCATGATGCACTGCTAGATGGCAGTATAACATAATATATGCGATGAAAAAAATCTGTCAAAATGTTTGAGAATGGTTTTGGTAAGCAACAAAGTCGAAGTGCTTGTTTCTAGGAGCATTACGGTAACCATAGTCTGGGTGTTTGTTATGAACTCTAAATGGCGTCCTTTAATAGACTTGCATAATAGAACATGGAAATAGAGCAGCTGTGAGAAATTTCAACATTAATTCATCAAAATACGGTAATATTAGGTCATAGTTCTCACAATGATAGAAAGACAAATGTGTGTACAACTCCAACCAAGTGTTACTTAATATTGTCTGCTATGTTTAATAAAACTTTGTATTAATTAAAATGTATTATTAGAATATCAAGGACTTATATAATGCTTATCAGTACCATTTGATGCAACCATTATGCTTGTGTGTGTTGCAAGTTGGGTTCATGGAAAAACACTCTTTTTGTGCCCCTGTCATACCCAGTAGGTCCAGACCCCAGTCTCAGCAGCATAACAATAGCCTCTCACTGTCCACCATCGCTGAGGGCTCACAAGCAAATGTAAGGGAACTGTGTGAATCTGAGCCTAACCTTCCCCATGCCCACACTTTGGCTTACTATGATAACATTATCTGTCAGGTAACCTCTCTTCTCTTCCCTTCTCTTATCCTTTATCATTGGGAATGTCTTTCTCTCCACCTTTTCATTGTTTAAGCTCTTTTTTAATGGATTCATGTTGGGTACTTTACTCTCATGAGCTCTGATTTCATTTAACTCACAGTCTCTATATAACAGTTGAAGATAATTATTTTCCATTGTTATTCCATTGTTTCATTAACGTTGCTGTATGTTTCATATCTGCATGCTCTGGGTGCCTATGTGTCACACGGGCACCCCTGGTCTGTTTGTGCATTCTGAGACTTAGAAACATGAATGAAACTCAGATTGAACTGGGACTGAGGAACTGAGCTAGGACTAAAGAACACAAGTCAAACCTGGTGGGACATGAACTATGCGTCTCAGTCGTGCTGTTCTTGTCCTGTTCCTGACAAGGAAAAGTTTAACTGCAAGACATTAAGAACTCACCTGATATCCACATTCTGTTCATCTGCGTCACATCGTGATTCTGAGTTTCACAGGTGTTTTGCCTCATCAGAGTCCTCAGATCTTCAGGTCAGAATCTGGGTCTGGGTCATACAGTAGACCACTGGTGCCCTACCTGACACTAGGTGCCACCTAATCTGAAGTTAAATGTTTTGGAATTTTTACAAGCAAAAACAATTTGTATACTTTATGTAAACATTGTCATTAGAAAAGCTACAACTGCTAGCATTGAAGAAAATTATCCAATATTACATAGCAATGAGTGGTAAAAGTATGTGAACCTCCAGGATTTAGGAACCTCTAGCAGTTAATTTGCAAGTTAAATTAGAGTCCATTATTATAGAATAATAGATATACTTTTCTGAGAAATGTATTATTTTCTACAAGGTCACCTGTTTATATATATTTCCTTAGTATTTGGTAGCATTGCCTTTAAACTGTATGACTTTGGTCACACATTTGACTATCCATCCACAAGCTTCTCGCAAAAGTTTGCTGAAGTTTTGGCCCATTCCTCCTGACAGCAGGTGTAACTGGGGTTGCTGGTGTAACTGGGTCAGGTTTGCTCACACATACCACAAAGTTTATAGGGCACTGAGATTAGGGCTTTGTGATGGCCACTCTAAACATTGACCTTGTTGTCTTTAAGCCACTTTCTAACTAATCTGGCAGTATGGTTAGGGTCATTGTCCATTTGGAAGATCAATTTGTGCCCAAGCTTTAACTTCCTCGCTGTTGTCTTGAGATGTGGCTTCAATATTTCCAGATAATGTTCTCTCTGTCAATCTTGGCTGATGTTTTTTAGTGTGATTGCCTATAGGCAATCACACTATTGTTATCCGCAGGTCATCTATCTTCGTCTTCTTATTCAGCCGTTTTTTGACACGTAATTTCGCCTGCAGTTTTAGAGATATCGACACGGGACAAAGACCGAAACATGCAGAATTCTCGGGAGACGGTTGCTTGTAAGCAGATAAGAAATCGCATGTCGCATTCGCGCGCTATGCGCAAAAACGTGAGAGAAATTTCCCATTGACTTAATATTACGGCCAACTTCGGACGGCCGTAGCTCTGACACTTTTTGAGCTAGAAACATCAAATTCGGCCTGCATGGACCGTGGGGCACCCCGACATTGCAATTGAAGTCGCAGTGTGATCAGGCACTCCAGTCACTTTTTACCACGCCCACAATTTCCAGCCATAGGAAACCCATTGAGCACAATGTTATTTGGCCATTTTTTGACGCTTAATTTCGCCCGCAGTTTTCAAGATATTGACATGGGACAAAAGCCAAAACATGCAGAATTCTTGGGACACAGTTGCTTGTACACAGCTAAGAATTTGCACATTGCATTGGCGCGCTATGCGCGAAAACGCGAGAAGAATTTCCCATTGACTTAACATTACGTCCGACTTCCAACGGCCGTAACTCTGAAAATTTTTGAGCTAGAAACATGAAATTCGGCTTGCATTGACCGTGGGGCACCCTGACCCAGCACTTGCATCGAGGCAATCACACTCGTATTTTCTGCAGGAAATGCACCTCTCTAGTTTCTTTTATTTTCCCATGATGTCACAGAAGGAAACAGTATGTTTGAGGTGTGCCTCTAATTAACTCAAATGTTGTCAATGAACTTATGAGAAGCTTCCAAAGCTATGACAACATCATAATTTGGGCTTTTCCAAATGTTTAAAGACATTGTAATCTTAGCGTATATAAACTTGTGACTTTACAGAAAGTAATAAAATTCTCAAAAAAATCTCTCTTTTTCATTATTGTCGCTTTTAGCAAACAGAAATAATACTAGTAATCCTAAATGACTTAAAACCTAAAATATTTAGTTTTGATTTAAGGTCAGTAAATGAGAATAAAAAAGTTGTCTTTTTATACACTGAATAACTGATTTCATACAAAAACACCTCATATCAAGACTGCTGTTAAACACTCTGCTCAGCCTCCGTGAGATTTTACAAGGTGAAAATCCATTATGGCTACTGCTTTATTTGAACAATATCCCTACATTTAAAGGTAAATGAATATAAAAGGAAGAGCATTATAGCAAAAATTTAATAGATTAATCAGAAGTAAACTTATTTCTGGCCTTCAAACCAGATCCTCATGCAGTGTTATTACTGAAATAAATTAATAATCAAAAAGCTACTAAGCTGTTTCGTTGTAACTTAGGATTCATGTCCAGGGAGTAACAATGTAAATAACATAAACATATTGTAAAGTACAGAAGAGCTTATTTATGGTTTCAATGGTTTGTCCAACTCTCATCAACCCACCCTATAGAAAACCACGAGCAAATACACTTGGGTGTATAAACCCACAGAAGAGTGCTGCAGTGAGGTAAGATGATCCTGCTTCAACTGCTTTAACTTTTATATAGACTCCCTACTACAGTCTTACTAACCCAAATACAGCTGTTGTGGCTTTTTCACTAACATCCAAATACAGACTAGTGTGTTACAACTTTCTTGTTGATAATCTACTGCTCTTCTAATGCTTTTTCCTCTTGAAAGACATGTAGCTCAATATATTTTCACTAGTATAGCATTTTATACTGGCTTTTTAATTAGTTTAATGTGGGGTCCTAACTATGAAAATGAAAAGTTTAAGAAATATGAGTGAAATAATTCAGCATGATATTTGAAATTAGTGTCTTCTTCTCAAAATACCGTTCTTCCTAATGAAGGATATTATATTACAAATCACTGAAAAATCACTGTCACAATCTCTGGATTGTCTCCCAAGTACCAAATTACACAGTGGTGCTTGGAAGTTTGTGACTGCTTTAGAACTTTCTATATTTCTGCATAAATATGACCTAAAATATTAGATTTTCACACAAGTCCTAAAAGTAGATGAAGAGAAACTAGTTAAACAAATAAAAAAAATATTATACATGTCATTTTTTATTGAGGAAAATAATCCAATATTACATATTAGTGAGTGGCAAAAGTATATGAACCTCTAGGATTAGCAGTTAATTTGTAAGTGAAATTAGAGTCAGGTGTTTAAATCAATGGGATGATAATCAGGTGTGAGGGGGCACTCTGTTTTATTTAAAGAACAGAGATCTATCAAAGTCTGCTCTTCACAACATGTTTGTGGACGTGTATCATGGCATGAACAAAGGAGATTTCTGAGGACCTCAGAAAAACAGAGTTGTTGATGCTCACCAGACTGGAAAAGGTCATGAAACCATCTCTAAAGAGTTTAGACTCCACCAATCCACAGACAGACAGGTTGTGTACAAATGGAGGAAATTCAAGACCATTGTTACCCTCCCCAGGTTTGGTCGACCAACAAAGATCACTCCAAGAGCAAGGCGTGTAATAGTTGGCGAGGTCACAAAGGACCTCGGGGTAACTTCTAAGCAACTGAAGGCCTCTCTCACATTGGCTAATGTTAATCTTCATGAGTCCACCATAAGAAGAACACTGAACAACAAAGGTGTGCATGGCAGGACTGCAAGGAGTAAGCCACTGCTCTCCAAAAAGAAAATTGCTGCTCATCTGCTAAAGATCACGTAGACAAGCCAGAAAGTTATTGGAAAAACGTTTTGTAGATGGATGAGACCAAAATAGAACTTTTTGGTTTAAAAGAAAAGTGTTTTGTTTGAAGAAAGGAAAACACTGCATTCCAGCATAAGAACCTTATGCTCCCGTCTGTGGCAAGCCGTCCTGGCCCAGATGCAATAAAACATGATACTACCACCACCATGTTTCACAGATGGGATAGATCTCTGTTCTTTAAATAAAACAGGGTGCCCCCTTACACCTGACTCTAATTTCACTTACAAATTAACTGCTAATCCTAGAGGTTCACATACTTTTGCCACACACTAATATGTAATATTGGATCATTTTCCCCAATAAATAAATGACCAAGTATAATATTTTTGCCTCATTTGTTTAACTAGGTTCTCTTTATCTACTTTTAGGACTTGTGTGAAAACCTGATGATGTTTTAGGCCATATTTATGCAGAAATATAGACAATTTTCTTTCTAATCTCCTGAGACAACTCTCTCTTTAGCTGTTTTTTTTTTGTTTTGTTTTTTTGTTTTTTTGGACAGTGCTTATTTCCATGTTTGTCTATATGTGTGTTTTACACTCCTGCAGGATGACACTTCCAAGGTAGCAGAGCCAGTCAAAACTCCTACTAAAGAGGATGACTCTTTGAACATCCAGAATTCAGTGACTCCTGAACATGAGAACATTGTAACCAGTGGTGAGGAGAACACACAGGAGGTAAACTCTATGAAGAACAACATAATGTAGTAGGAGTATCCTGCCAAAATCCATTGCTGTAATTGAAAAAAGCACACACGGTCACCTATTGTAAATCAAATATTCTTATACACCAGCCACTTTATTAGGAATACCTTTCTAGTACTGGGTTGGACCCTATTTTGACTTCCAAACTGCCTTAATTCTTATACTGGAAACATTCCATAGAGATCTATCATGTTGACATTGAACACATTGAACTCATTCTCACGTTCACGATACCAGTTGGAGATGATTTAGGGCCCAAAACATGTGAAGAAAAAATCCCCAACACAATTACACCACCACCAGTCTGAACCACTGATACACGACAGGATGGATCGATGCTTTCATACTATTTATACCAAATTATGACCCCACCATCTGAATGTTGCAGTAGAAATCGAAACTCAACAGATCAAGCAATGTTTTTCCAATTTTGTGTTGTCCAATTTTGGTGAGCCCTTGTAAATTTCCTGTTCATAGCTGACAGTTGCACTCGGTGTGGTCTTCTGCTGCTGTAGCCCATCTGCTTTAAGATTTAAGATTACTCTTCTGCATACCTTGATTATAGTTGAGTGGTTATATGACTTACTCTTACCTCCTATCAGCTCAAATGCGTCTGGCCATTCTGCTCAGACATCTGGCACATGGTTTCTAAAATACTCAGACAAGCTTGTCTAGTACCAATCCATGCCACTCATGTCACTTTTCAGCCTCATTCTGATGCTTCATCAGGTCATCTTGACCATGTTTGCATGCCTAAATGCATTGAGTTTCTGTATGTGATTGGCTAGTTAGATGAATAGGTGTAACTAATAATGTGGTCAGTGAGTGTATTTGTCTTAGAGACCTAAATAGGCAAGAAAGCAGACACAGCTCAAGTCCTCCTCTGTCAAGCTGCCACTGTAGGCTTCCTGAACAAGACCATTATCCCACAATTGCTTGGATTGTGAAATTGTATCAATCGTAAGTTGGTCTGGATAAGGCCATCTGCTAAATTACATAAATGTAAGCCATTATTTAATGATAATTAAGCCCAAGCAAGGAGAGCACCAATTAGAAAAGCAGCCAATATTCCCATGGTCACTTTGGAGGAGCTGCAGAGATCCACAGCTCAGGTGAGATAATCTCTACACATGACAACTATTAGTCATGTACTTCACAAATCTAGCCTTTAATCGAAGTCAAAGTCAAATTTATTTGTATAGCACTTTTTACAATGGAGCATTGTCTCAAAGCAGCTTTACAACTTGTGTAA